>VWZI01005954.1:1134602-1222637 GCA_013396835.1 Psilopogon haemacephalus
AAGAGACAGTGAACCAAGCTATACCTAAATTACAGCCCAGCCTAGAGGTGTCCAAAACTTTTGGTCATCTTATTTGGGCCAAGAGGACCATAGCAGAATGGGTATTATTTTGAGCATAAAGAATCTCCTACAATGCATTATCTTGATCATGCAGTATATTATTTTAATCAGAGTTAGCACTTCTTCAGTTGTTTCACTAATTATGCACGCCTGTTACCTACCAATACAACAAAAGAATCCTTACTTTGTAATATATGATATACTCCACTTCCCATTTTCTAGTCACAATTTCAGTTTGGTGTAACATCTACGCATCTGATCCACCATGTTGTCTTGCACATGCTGACTACTATGATCTACTGTCTACTAGGCAGTGCATCTTTATTAATAGTTGAGATTAGACTCATTATTTTTCATCTCCCAGCCATATCACGAATCCCAGAATATACCTTATTCATACATATAGTCCAAAAGGGGGCCTAGCTAAAGAAATACTGAACTAGAAGTAAACAGTAGGTAAGATATGTTGTAAGTATTTTGTTTAGCACTTCAGATATCTGGAAGTAAACACAGGTTCTTCTAAGAGGTTTTTTCATTTGTTGATCACCATTTTCTTAAGTGTGATACAGAAAGAATATTTTAAGCCTTCACCTTTTCTCCTGGCTGCAAATCTCCTACAGGAATGTCAGGAAGCAGTGCAGGAAAGGAGTCATCACATGCATCTGTTCCATGAAGAGTCACCTGAGTTTTCTGAGTCAGGTTGGCATCTTGCCCTAAGATTGAAAACAGTCTTCAGTTCCACATAGGCTTGCATCACTGAAGCATGAAAGCAGTAAGATATTAATCTCAAAAAGCAATGCATGAAGAATTAGCATTGTTCATTTGAAAGAACCTTTTGAAAGTACCAGCAGAGAGTGGATTTGACAATATCTTAAGTTGGAGGGTTCACACACTGCAAGGTTTTTGTTTCAACCAACCCTCAGAAAACCACAAATCATATCTAGCTGTTCATTAACACACACACAAAATACAACATGATTATGTGCTCTGTTCTGTGATTCTTCTGTTTTCAAAAGTGTGGGTTAATGATTTCACATCTTTTAAAAATGGTTCTTCCATATTTATTTTGGAAATACATAAAAACAAATGTATAGATGTTAAATGACACCATACTTCAGCCAGAGCTTGACTAGAACAATGGCATTACTGTAATCAGGTAGGACAGTTTTCACAGCTTGCCAAAGAGTTGCAACTGTAAAAAACATATTGCCTTCCTTATAAATTAAATGTCAAATTTCAATTGTTCTTTTAATGTAATCAGCAAGCTCACACTGACCTTGCATATGTTAAGTCAAGATCAAACACAGAAAATAAAAATTAGAAATCAAGACCAACTATTAAACACTGCTTTAGAAGCCAAGACTAAATAGCCAATTAAAAGAGTTTAAAGAATACTCCACTGACTTTAATCAATCACACAACTGTACAGGCAATGTAGTTCTATTTCACACTACAGAGCACGTATTGTACCCTCTATGCTTGTAGCTTCAACATATTTTTGCCTTTTAATGTAACTGCTACAAGTAAGTGTACAAAGTATAACATTTGTACTTCACATGTTGCAAACTGTCAGCAGTAACTACATACAGCTAACTAGACTTAGATATAAAATATTTGCATTTTTATCTTGTCATTCAAAGGTATACTCTCTCAGTTCTCCACTGTTCCCCAAATTTCAAGTTGTTTAAGAAACAAACCACAATGTCCATAGTGGAGGAAAAAAGTGGGGAGTGAGTGTGGGAGAAAACTCAGAGACTATACTTTAAAAACATTTCTCTAGCACTGTCCAGTGCTTTCATCTCAAGAAAGACTTAACACTTGGGAAAAGAAAGTTTTAGTACAAGAAATTAAATAAAAGGCTAGGATAGAACACAAAATTTCCATGTTTTCTTTCCAACTCGTGAAGACTTAACCTTTGAAAATACCCCTAGAAACAGAGCTAACAAGCAGTGGTAAAAATAGCTGTAACTGAGTGAGTCTGTTAGCTCTTGTTCTTACCACTAGTAGTATCTCATCATTCCCAACCTCCACTTTGGTTTAGCTCTTAATTATTGCAGGATAACCATTTACTGTATTTCTCTGCATCGCAGCAGGAACAAAAGGTCAGTTAGACTTCAGGATTAAAAGAACGTAAATGCAAATACCTGGCTTTAAACCTGCTGTAAGCTTAACATCTTTGGCCACCGTCTCCTCATGTGACTGGACTGTCACAATCAAACAATACATTTCATTAGTTAGGGCAGGAGGTTCATGACGGAGTTGAACAGAAATGTTTGGCACTCTAGAAATAATCCTTTAAAAGAAAAGACTCAGTTATTGTATGCTTTTTAAATAACAAGGTTTTAAGTCTAGTTTAAAGGCGATTAAAGCAGCCTATTGTTCAAAAGAGTTCTGAAAACGAGTGGCCTCCAACTAGGAGATGAGAGATTCCTGAAAAGCAACATCATGGGAACAACTCTTGGAATCCCAGCTACAAGCATTAATGGTCCAGACGTTCCACCAGAAAGAAAAAAAGCACACTCAGATTTCTTATAAATACATTCTGAATACAAATAAATTAGTGTTACTCTCTTTATTAATAATTATTTTCCAGCAGAGTTTCTTAGGGACACTTTGTGTTATGGCTTTTCAGAAGAACAATAATGCTTCCTCGTTTGCACAAATATCTGGGAAAAGTCTGACTAGCAAAGTTAGGTGAAGGGGAGAACTAATGCATACTTCATATGCTCAGGGAATCAGTGCAGGCTTTTTCTCCACTAACAGCTATCTGGACTCTCAAAAGTCCTAAAGAGAGTTAAGCAAAGACATATTAAAAAGTTCATATTAAAGAAGTTTCAAAAGGTCTTTATTTTCATAGACTCAGTCAGGGTTGAAAGGCACCACAAGGATCACCTAGTTCCAACCACCCTGCCATGGGCAGGGACACCCTACCCTAGATCAGGCTGCACACAGCCTCTGCCAGTCTGGCCTTAAACACCTCCAGGGAAGTGGCCCCAACCATCCACCTGGGCAACCCATTCCAGAGCCTCACCATTCTCATCTCATGGTGAAGAACTTCCTCCTCACATCCACTCTGAATCTCCACCTCCAGCTTTGCTCCGTTCCCCCTAGTCCTGTCACTACCTGAGAGCCTAAAAACTCCCTCCCCAGCTTTTCTGTAGGCCCCCACAAGAAAGTCACATCAGAGCCTCCTCTTCTCCAAACTGAACAGCCCCAATTCTTTCAGTCTGTCCTCATAGCAGAGGTGCTCCAGCCCTCTGATCATTCTCGTGGCCTTTCTCTGGACACACCCCAGCATGTCCACATCCCTCTTGTACTAAGGGCTCCAGAGCTGGACACAGTACTCCAGGTGGGGCCTCACCAGGGTGGAGCAGAGGGGGAGAATCACCTCCCTCCACCTGCTGGCCACATTTCTCCTGATGCAGCCCAAGATCTGCTTGGCTTTCTGGGCTGCAAGTGCACACTGCTGGCTCACATTGAGCTTCTCATCTGCCAGCACCCCCAAGTCACTCACCTCAGGGCTGCTCTCCAGCCAGTCACTGCCCGGCCTGTATTTGTGCTTGGGATTACCTCGACCCAGATGCAGGACCTTGCACTTGGCCTTGTTGAACCTCATGAGGTTGGATTGTGCCCACCTCTGCAGCCTGTCCAGGTCCCTCTGGATGGCATCCCTGCCCTCCAGCGTGTCTGCTGCACCACACAGCTTGGTGTCATCAGCAAACTTGCTGAGGGTGCACTCAATGTCTTTGTCTTTTAGTCATTTGGCATTCTCTTTTAGTCAAGATGATGAGGGCTTCACAATGATACATATTATATCTATACACACACATTTAAGATTTTACTCACATAGTGCTTGCCTGAATAGCCAAGCTGTCCCAATGCACTTCATTATCTGGAAGTTTAGGTCTTCGCCTAAAGGAACGTGCTGCCTGCAATGCTTCTTGAGATGAAGCAGCATCTCCACCTCCTCCACGCCAGTTCAGAATCACACATCGGCCAGATTCACTCCCCAGGATCAAATCTACAGAGGTGATCTGATAGACCGAAATTTAAACATGTACTAATAAATTTGTCTGTAGATCACCTGCTGTAAAAGTAAACCCTTTGAACATAAAACAAGCACAATAAAGATACATATGACCAAAAACCTTCTGGCAGCTTTGCAGGCACCTCACCACTCCAGGATTTCATTTCATGAAAAAGTGGTGGGAAAATTATGTATGCTCATGTGTGTAGTTTCCTACTCTCCTCTAAGTGCTATACCACCCTTCCCCTCAGCATTTTTTTTTAAAGTAAATCATTATATTAAAAAATAACAACAAAAAAACCTGAATGCCTTGAAGGATTACTTAAGCTTTTGTGTAAATTTTTTACTCTTGGTTTTTTGGCAGTTAGTTTCAAGAATTCAAACATTTGAAACTGCAGTGACGTTAGTTAAAAGCTGCCAGATTAGAAACAGCTGAAGTTCTTTAAGCATCAATAAAAGAAGCTGTAAAACAAACTGACAAACCTCAATCTTCTTTCCTACATCTTCAGTTTTTGCAACAAATTTGAAAGTGAACTTTCTTGTTTTGCCAGGGACTAAGCACATTGTCCCTTGTGATGACTGTTCTAGAACACCACTTTTTGGATAGGCTTCTTCCACCACACAGTATTGGTTGTAATCCTACAGTGGAGAAGCGGGGGGGAAAGTTGACATCTTTAGAGAGTAACAGTGATACTGCAAATATTAATGCCCTGTATCATTAGATCAAACTATACATGTTCTTGCTACTTTTCACACTCCTGAAGTTAAACTCAGAAAATAATTGCACAAGGTATGCATCAGTATAACAATGCAAGAACCTTGAGAGAAATAAGATACTACAATGATCCTTTTGATACTTTAGAGAGTTTCATAGAAAAACAAAGATATGATAGCTGAAGTAATGAAACCACATTTGGAATTTTTCTCACAGTACCAACATAATTGTCAAAAGTTACAGATAACACAAAAAAAGAAAGTACTACATTGGAGAGATGTTTTAACAATTTTTTTTGAAAATAACTTTATGTTTAAACCCACTAGTCCTATGATAAGCAGCTATCAAGTAGGTTAGAGGTAGGTAAAACCTAGATACCTGATTATTGAAACTGATGCAGAGCTTAGAAAATCTGATTGGATGGGGGCAATCGGCTCTCAAGTGCACATCAAACTGTACAGGAACATCAACATGAAAACTAGGAGCAAGAAATTTTGCTTTGCACTGCACTGTAATTAAAACAAACAAAAGAAATAAGCTAAGGTGATAAGCACAAACTACAGTATTAAATTCTAGAAGTACATTTTAAAAATAATTGTTATAAAGATTGCTTCATGTATACTCTTGAAATTTCTGTTTGTATCTGAAGTGGGAAAAATTTGGCTACTGGCACTTTATGTAATGCCACTACTCAGCACTTGGCCAAAACCTTTGCAGAGAGGAGAGGGAGACATGCAGCAGAAAAAATCTTGTACATTTAGATTTACTTCCTTTACATTTAGATTTACTTCTTTTATAGGTAAGGTCACTTATGCCCCCTTACTATGGGGAATAATACTCTGTACACATTCTGCCCTCTTTCCTCAGAATCATACTTAAAAAGCACACTGGAGTGGCAGAAGTCTTTCCAAAAGCAAAGAAACCTTTAGTAATCCAGACCAGGGATAAGACATCATTGACTTCTCTCAATTTCTTATCTCACTAGTTGAGATGCAGAGGGGTGCTGAAATAAGAGCTTCAATGCTGCTGGCTTTAATATGCAATCTGCGGTTTTTTCCTAATACATTATTTTCAAGATACAGCTTCATGGAAATTTATAATCCAATGTAAATTTGCTTTCTTACTTACCAAATGGTATAAAATCTTGGACTTCTATTGTGAAAACATTACTGCCTGCCAAGGAAACACGGTCAGCCCACAATTTCTGTGATGCTTTCACAGCAGCTGTGTCACAATCAGGTTCAGGGTCAGGGCTTTCATTCTGTATCCAGACAGAGGATTACAAACAACAATAAAAAGGTTACCAAACACTGACCAGTCTTCAAATTTAAAAAGAGTAATGGGACTTTGGCCACGTACCATTAGAACTTTTATTAGATTTTTTTCTATTCGAGATTTCTGATCTTCTTTAAGAGTAGATGCTGGCAAACAGAAAAAAAACAGATTACAAAAGAGAAACAAGTACTCTTGTTTTGGTTTTTTTGTTTAAAAAAAAGGAAAAGCACTTTCCCTTTAGAATACGTATATTTTTAAAAACCCACATTCTAGGGGGGAAAATAACAAGCATGCATCTTCTAGTAACAAAGGATTAATCAGAAGTTTTCACAACTTTGACCATTTCAGGTATTTCCTCTTACTTCCACTAGAATGTTGCAAAACTGTTTTTTGGTTAGGCAAGCATTCAAAATTTATTGGAGAAAAACCCCAAGAGAATAATGTCTATACCTGCAAGTTATTTATGCTTAAAACCAGAAGAAAGAGTAGAAAAGTCTGAAACATGCAAAGATGCAAGCTCAGATAACATTAGAAACAATTAGAGAAGCCAAAAGAAGAAAAAAAAGAGTTAATGAAAATAAGCATTCTGTTTGACTACAATAGGGTTTATAATAGAATTAAAAGCAAGTTCAGTTTCCAGCACACAAGAGAAGGTAGTAAAAAAATCAGCACAGGTACACAGTTACTTCGTACTAAAATAGTTTGAAGTGCTGGAAGACTTCCAAACTGATGTACTTTAATTTCCCAGTATAGGATGCATGTATTTTTTAAAGGAATACCTCTGCCCAGTAGTTCTAAAGAGTATGTTATATAATCTCTTAGCTGGGCCATTAGGTAAGAACACTTGAGAGCTGTTGTCAATATGGAAGTGAGAAGAGTCCACCACCCCTCACTGCGGTATTCACACATAACATAATCCAAGAGTCTGCAACACAGTAAAACCAAGAGAAAAAAGTTACAAACATCAGGATTTTTAAAGCCTCACAACTATTTGGTATTATTAATACAAAATCCACCTTTACTAATACGAATGCTAGATTGATGACAAGCTTAGTGTTCACACAAGCAATGATTTACTGAAGAGAGAATCAAATTATTGTTAAAAAAACATTTACCTCACAGATCTTCTATTTCAGGCTAGAAAAATTTTCACATGAGAACAATAGGAAAAGTCACCTGTATGCAGAAAAAGGACTAGCAAAACAGCAGCCAGACAGAAGAGTCTTAGTCCAGCATTGCATTAAAAATATGCTTTACTATCAAAGAAGTTGAAAGTTTTAAGAAAAACAAACCAAACCCCTTCTGCTGGTTTGAGTCTAATTGGAATATTTTAATGAGAAAAATTAGATTATAGGCTGTGAAAAGAAAACGATGGTGACGTCTACTTCACTCATAGGTTTGCTGAGATGTATAAAAACAAGGACATAAACATAGATAAGACAGTGTCTGAGTATCTGTTGGTGTCTGCCTCTCTCCCTGGCTTCTGCTTGGATCTATGTAACGCAACTGATCATTCTACTTCCAACCCCCCTTGGTGATCTTTCCGATTCACCTTGCCCATAAGGAAGACTCTGAGATAAGGTTGGGGTGTAGAAAGAAAGAAGGTGGAAGGATGGCTGGGAGCCCCTTCTGGGGACCCTGATTTCTGAGAGGAGTACTGTGTTTCTGATATTTCTGCATATAGCTGTAAATATTTATAACATATTGTAAATATTTGCTTGTATATTGTACTAAGCTGTGAATATAAAGCTTCATTCCTTAACTTCCAGCCCAGCTGAGTCTAGTCTGGGTGAATTTATTGAGGGGGGAGGTAACTCCCAAACCATCACAACCCTACAATAATGTCTCTTTCCACTGAAGATTCTTCATGTTACTTAAGATGTTTCTCTTCCTACCTCCTATCTCTTGCTCCCTTCAAGGGTTTCAAAGAATATAAACAACACACACCTCAATCTGTATCAGGTAAAACTCTGCACCTTAACACAGTTTTAATACTAAGCAATGTTTACTACTAGTGGTAGAGCAGAAGTGGTTTGTTTTGTTGGTTGGATGTTTTCTTTTTAAACAAATAAAATCAACCAAACAAAACCAACCAACCTACCAAACCCAAAAACAGCAACTTTGTTCAACTGCTCAAGACAATAATTCTGGCCTACTTCAGACTACCTAAACAATCAGAAAATGCTTATCTGTACAAAATTAGGCTTGATGCAAACTGATCTGCTTATCCTAATCTATTTTCACCTCCACACGGCTTCCAGCTAGCTAGGAACAGCAAACATGTATCTCCTACTTCAAACATACTCCCTTTGCAACATGGAATCTATGAAACCTAAGGAAAACTCCTGCTTAATATGACTGTGACTGTTTCCATTGAAACAACTAAGCATAAGGCATCTTTCAAAAAAGGTGGTAGCTGTACCTCAGCACTAAGCTTTCCTAGCTCTGTACTCATTCATAGTAGAAAACCACACCAATAAAAATAATTCATTTTGATAATTCCCTAGTATATAAACAGATTAAATTCGGCAACCTTTCCATATTTTAATTTTGTGACTACCAAGTCTGTAATTAAATGTAAATATAGTTACATCTGTAATAAGAATATAGTCAGAGAGTCAAAGAGAGAGAGCACTCAATGAAATATTTGCTCAGTAAGACAAATCACAAAACAGAGGTTGGAAGGGACCTCCAGAGATCACTGAGTCAGACCCCACCCTCAAAGCAGGATCACCTAGGGCAGGCTGCACAGGAATGCATCTAGGCAGGTTTAGAAATTCTCCAGAGAAGGAGACTCCACACCCTCTCTGGGCAGCCTGTTCCAGTGCTCAATCACCCTCACTGCAAGTAAGTTTCTCCTTATGTTGAGGTGAAAGCTTTTATGTTCCAGTTTGTACCCATTGTTCCTTGTCTTATTGCTGTGGACCACCAAAATGTGATTGGCCCCATCCACTTGGCACCCACCCCTCAGGTATTTGTGCACATTGATGAGATCTCCTCTCAGTCTTCTATTCTCCAGACTGAACAGCCCTAGGTCTCTCTGCATAGTGGAGATGCTCAAGTCCCTGTCTCTCTTGAATGGGGGAGCCCAAAATTGGATAGATTACAACAAAGTTTTTATCCTGTAGCAGTAAGATATGGGGTCTTAGCGAGAACAACAGCATGTGAAAGAAGCAAACATGAATGGTACTCACTTCAAGGCTTTGGCATAATCTTTAGCATAGTAATATTCTTCTCCCATTTGAACCACTGGTAAGGAAAACAAATAAAGTTTCAGCTGAATAAACACCAAAAGTCTTTGCAAAATTAATGCCAAAATAGTATCTTATTATCTATACTCACTCAAATGACTTTTCATTCTTGGGCATTTGTACTTCTTGAACTGTGCGACAGCATTACTCAGCAAAGTGATTATTAACTCCTAACAGATAAAACCATTACTGAGATCATTACATATACAAATGGTAGGATAACGTTAGAGAACTGGAGGGGTTTTGCAGAATAAAACTTACCGAGTGAAGGACATTTTTCTCTTTCAACTGTAGAGATAATATCCCCATCTTCTCCTTTTCAGGATCAGAAAGATCAAAGCCTGCATAAGACAATCAGAAATCCATGAAAGAGAAATTTTGTCCCAGAAGGGAACTAGCTATATGCAATGCAAGTTTCAACTCAGGCACACTCAAACTTTTAAACATTCTTTTACCCAGGAGATGGATATACTGCTTTACAATGTCATCCATCTGCTCTAGAAGGGAAATCCGGGAACAAGTATCTTGCCTTTGTTTAAAAGAAGTTATCTGAAGCTACCCAAAAATAGCAAACTACAATAGCAAACAACAATGTCTTTAGACTGCATCTATTAACATTTAAAATGCATCTGTTAAGATGGATTTGTAGCCTTTTTCCTATCTGATCTCAAGTAAGGATTCAAGCTCACGATTTTCTAGCAGCAGAGAATGTCAAAATATGAAGAACTGTATAGGCTTTTAAAAGACTATGGACTCATTGCTGGAACAAAACAACCCTAAATTTATTAACAGGTAAATTTCTCTTAATCTTAAATGGTTCAAACTTGGCAGTAGATTTAAAACAAATTTTATAACAGTAACACTTAAAGATTTAAAAAAAAAGGTTAATGTAGATAGAGTACTGTTTAAAGTTTTTAAAAGAGGGCAGTGATAAAGTGGCAAAGTCCAGAGGACACACAGAGAGTAAGGGAGACCAAATGGAGATTGAGAAGTAAAAAAAAAACCAAAACAGTCAACAATGAAAATCTCAGAACCACATGTGTATTCATAAATAGCTCTGAGCTGTACATTCAAACTCTGAATATCTGAGAAAGCATCCACCTTAACATGAAAACCACAAATTCCAGCCTTAGATTATCTATACCCAGACACTGCATCCTCTCTTTTTAGAAAAAAAAGCAATCATGAGTTCCTGTCTGTAGTTGACAAGACACAGCATGGATGAACATACAACAATTGCATTCAGGAACTGATCATTTTTGCAGTACTCAGTTCTCCAACTTCCCTTTCCAGGAGTGCATTTCATTGCAGTCGGACACTCCTGCGGCACCATTACTACAGGTTGCTGCTCTTCTGTTTCCATTGATTCTGAAGCTGAGCTTCAGTACAACCTATTCAGCTTCGCTGAAGACCTGATTCTGCATAGACCTTTATCTCTTTTTTTTTTTTTTTTTTTTTCTATTTTTTTCAGAAATCAAACACTTCCTGCTCTTCCAGGTTACACCTGTTCAAACTGTACCATCAACTAACAAAGAAGTAGAGTCTGTCTTAGCAGAAAAGGGATTACATGCTAATGCCCACTATAGTCAGCTGTCAGGATCAGCAGCTAAAGAGGTTTGTTCACACTCAACAGACACAAGCCCACAGAAACATACTTAGTATTCCCTGCCGCCATGGTCTTTGCCCATAGAAGTCAAGCACTCCAGTTTGCGTTTCCAGGGGATCAGGATTGGGATACACCACAGAGGACTGCAAATTCAGCAGACATGGTCATTAAAACACAATTCACATTTCATTTTAAAGCATTAAAAGTAATCTGATGCTCCAAAACACATGTGCATAAAAGGAGTTTACTTTAAAACGTAAAACCTTCTCAGCAACCTGTCTAAAACAGTACTTCAAGAAACCCAAACATTTAAGTTTTTCTAATTTGGTTTGACATCCTGTTGCATTCACCTTCATTCATCTCAAATATTGCTAAAGAGTAACTAAGTAACATTTTGTAAAACTAGTTGCTAATCCAAGAACAACACATACATAGCACCAAGAGGCAGAAAGACACAAAAAATAATTGGGTCATCTGGAGAGTAGCTACATATAGTTAGCAGGTATGTTCAAGTGACTGCAGAGATTGGTTTTCTATTAAATTCCTTCTACCAGTCAAGGGTAAAACTTCACATACCCCAAAATGGCAATCACCACCACCCTAAACACACACTTTACATATACTAATGCTCATTTCTCTGCTTCCTGTAAGTCAACAGTTGCAGTACATGTGTATTTAAATGTACTGAAAAAAACCAAAAGAGTAAGCTTTCAAATACCCAGCAAGGTAGAAAGTACACTATTTTTTTAATGAGTAGTTTTAAATGTCAGCGTGATTTGTAATAAGATAAACACTAATATATTTGTTCCAAAATAACTTTTCTAATACATAACATACCCTTGTGATATTAGTAAGCACCAGAAAGACACATGATTATTTGATTATTTACATGTATTACACATTATTCCACTACACTTTTAGATTAAAGCATTGCTTAATTTACTACCTAGTTACTCACAAACCATATTCTCCCTCCCAACTTACATCATGGTTACAAAGCATGCTTGCCAGTTGTTTCCGTTCCTGTGCATAATAGGCTGCCTGCTGGTAATAGAAACCTGGATTCTGAGTTTGAATTGCTGTCAATCCCAGCTTAATTGCTTCATCAAACAAGTCACCAAAAGCCTGAAATCTGTTGGAAAAAAAAATAAAAAATCACAACCAAGACAGTGTACAGAACAGCAATGTGAACTGAAAGGTACACTTCAATAAAAATTCTAGTTAGTCTTAAGGTAAACGGTATTTCCCTGAAGTTCTGCAGCTGCACTTTTCATACCTTCTTCACTCCCACAGGAAAGTGGTCAATAATCAAAACAAACCAGAAAAACAGGCTACAGTTTTCAGTGTACCATACCTCTCCTAGAAAGAGAGCTCAGAATTTTTATCTAGCCTAGACAAGTATAATAGTGAACTTCACAAGATTATATAAGAACTAAACCAGAAACACAACTAAGCAAAAACATACTGTTTAGACATCCAGGCAGCATGCTCAAAAGCCAATTCTGCACTTCCTATTTTTTTCTTGCACAAGTCAATATGTTTCCTGAACTGTGCAATTGCATCCAGTGGAGTATTATGCTGGAAACAGAGGCGACAGATCTAGAAGAAAACAAAGTAAGAGGAACAAAATAAGATGAATAACTGCGCCGGGCTGCTAAAGAGGAGCTTTAATAAAAGAACACCATTCACAAAAAAAAACAAAACAAAACCCAACCAATTTTACTTATTTTTTAAGAGCTCAAATAGCACAGAAACCAGAGGGAGAAAGCCAGATGTAAACTATAATGCACTGTGCCTGAAACCATGTAGTACTCTCATCTAACATTATTTTATTTCCCCTTATACCCCAAATCATCAACGGGAGAGTGTGTAACTCACAGCCAAATTCAAGATAGTGCTACAGAGCCACTAGGAAGACCATTACCTTTGAAGTCTGCAATCTGCTGATGGATAGTTTTGTTTTACCTAAATACCCAAAATACCACAAAAGTATGGTCTGACTGTTAAAGAACTACTTTCCTCCTCCTAACAAGCAGTAACTGTATTACACTGACCTAAGCTTTGCAAGGCAATAAAAATATTCAAAGAACATGCAACCCTTATTTCATTCCCTCCACACAGACTAAGAGCTGAAGAATGAACTCCAGTCCTTCAAGGTACTCCCAAACTTCAGCTAAGGATCTTTCTTCTGTATGGAATTCAGGTCTTTCTAAATCTGAGCATAATTGTACTCCACTGACACCTGTTGTTAATCCACCTCCTTAATCAACACCATTTTGTTTAAGTAAAGGAAGTGCACTTATTACCTTATAGTTTATAAATCCTGCCATGGTCTTGATTTCCAGTATGTTTGTTTCATGAGCCCTCAATTCATGCACAAGATTATAGGCAGTTCTGTAGTTTCTAAACAGGAATACTTAAGTTAGTTTTAAATCACACAAGACAATAACATCTAAGTACAGGATTGCCAAAGGCAGAAAAAAAGCCTTCCAATCAGTGCGTTCTTCCCAATGAAGAACTCACCTCTTACACATTTAAATAATTTTGTATTCAGGAAAATACTTATCATAGTCTATGGCTTAGCGGTATTTTGGGGTAAAGAAGGTGATTACATGAACCTTACTTGAGAGCATTCTGTGTATCCTGTTTCAGCTCACTGAAGAATGCTATTTTGAACTGGTGTCTAACAAACAAAAGCTGCAAAACATAACCAGTGTACATCACTCACAAACATCCGAACATTCCTGTTACCTACAAAGCAGACAGTTGATCACATAATACAGCAGCTGACTTGAAAAAATGACTATGCAACTGTTTCCTAATAATTCTCTCTGCTACCATGATGCAGCAGTGATGCTTTCAACAGATTTAATCTATTCCCTGGAAAAGGGGAGAAGGCTTTGTAACACCCAAAAATGTCCACACCAACAGCACTGACTACTGGTTTGGAGCTTAACATGGGCACCCCAGCTTCCAAGAGAAGAAAGCCAGTAATGGCAACAGAATGTTGTTTTGTTTGAGCAGACATTCAACAGTTTGATAAGCAAAAGCTGAAGCTGCACGTGATTTGGCTTTTTAAGTTCTCAGTGTATAAGAGAAGCACTTCCAACAACTTAAGATACTACATTAAATAGGTTAAACCACACAGGTAATTTTTTTTTTTAATTGAATAGGATAATTTTGGGGCTGCAGCTCTTTTGCTGCAAGAAAGATGCAAGAAATACAAATAAACCTAAGAACAAAACCAATCAAAATCAGAAAACCATTTGCTTTTTATATTGAGAGAAGGCATCTTAAGTTAGGAGAGAAAAAAATACTTAAGCACTGAAAAAACCTTACTTCCATGTTTTAACATGTAATATAGCTTGCACAGTATTTTTAAAAAACAGGGCAACATTACCTGGTGAGTGGTTTTGTTCAAGAACTCCTTATGTGATTTAACTCTTCGTATTTCTGTATAATAGTAAGTCTGTGCATGCTCATAGAAAGCATTTTCCAACCTGAAAGAAAGTTGCTTATAAGTTTCACTAAGCTTCTCCCACATATTCTTCAGAAAAGGTACTTTTTAACCATGCTTACTTTAAGGTTGGCAAAGTAGCTTGAGGAATTACTAAATGGTTCTACAAATCACTGCACAGGATAAGAGTCTGCAGATGAAAGCCCTTTATGGCATAGAACAAGTAGGTTCAGGAGCTTTATATGTCGAATTTTCACACAACAATCTCTAGTATTTAACACAAGAAACTCTGCAGGTAAGCTATTCAGATTTTGCAAAGCAATATAAAGTGGAGAGACCTCAGCCAAAGGAAGCAAATCTCACTGAGGCGCCTGGGTTAAATCTGAACAAGTCGTTATGCTAACAGCTGTTATCCCACAGAGGTCACATATTTGTTTGCTGGACTGTAGTAGGGGAAAATTGGAAAGGAAAAATAGCAGTAATTAAAATTATGAGGGAACAGACAAGTTTTCATCATTCTGTCCAAACACCAACAACTACTTGGGTTGTTGCAGGGACACAGTCAAACTTGTGCTTGCAAGATAAACAGGCAAGGCACAAGGGGAAAGGAGAAAGACAGAGGTCCAGAACACTGAATACAGTGTGGGGCTGAGTAGGATTTAACAAGGATGTGTTGTATGATCAAATTATAAGGAGCTAAATCAACTAGACCAAGAGCTGAATCAGAGAGGAATACATTTGATAGCACTGACACACAAAGGACACAAGGGATGAAGCACCAGTTCTGTGATTTGGCCAAGGGGTGGCTGCAGGTTTTGACTAAGGCAGATCACAACTTGTGTACTGCTGCAACGCAGTAATGACAACGAGATACACTGCTGATGGACAGTAGTCGTTCACTATGAGTTCATTTACAAAAGACAAGATAAATTAAGTCTACCTATTACGTTAGCACTATATTGCAAATGTATAACAAAAGACAAGCCAGTCGGAGGGGCAAATAAATAAATATCTCCTTTACTGCTATGAAATCTCAATTTAAAAAACCAAATAAAATAAAGCTACACAGAATATCAGTAATTCTGACACAATCATATGCTCACACTTGAAAAAAAATATATATGTGGAGAGCTATTAGCCCCTAATAATACATACTTATCTTCACAAACTGGGAGACAGCTGCAAATCTCATAGCAAAATGCAACTATAAGCAGTTTGCAAAGGCTTACACCAGTTACCATGCAGTGAACACTCCATCTTTAGCTTAAGGTATAAGAAAAACTAGAAGTAACAGTTGCTTCATTCTGATCAATCCTGGTAGCTGTTTGTGAGCAGCATGGTTATGAGAATAGCACTGATTTATCTTGAGAACTGTTTATATATGAGTAGGACTGTGAGGAAAGGAAAAATTCATATCTAAGACCATATCTGGAAAACCTAACGTTCATTTAAAAAAAAAAACAAAACATGATTTGCCTTAGTTTGAGTCCCTCTTTTTAAGTGTACAAATGGCTATCTTCCTTTCCCTGTTCCACTTTTGAAAGGCTTTCAAACTTTAATTGCAGCTGTATTCCCTATAAAGCACAAGAAATGTAAAAACTGACAAAGACGTATTTGCAACACACAAATGCCACTTAGTACAGAGACTCCTATACAGACAGGAAGTGTGGGGGGTGGTGTGTGTAGGAAGATAGAGAGGAGAGCAAAGACTTGCTACTACACACTTACACCTAACAAATTATCTGTAGCAAAAATTTAGAACCAGCAGGGCCAAAAGCACTGTAGAGGTAGAAAAGCCCACCTTGCCTCTACCTGACTTGAGGAAGGGAACATATTGGGATATCTAATAATGATGTTTCTTCAAATGCAGCATCACTGGCAGTCATTACTCAGTCTCACAGAGAAAGGGGAGCTGCATGGAATTCATCAGGTTGCAAAATGACCTAAGAACTCCAGCAAACATTCTTCTTCAATGGCAATTATATCATACTTTTCCTGATGCATACTGACTTCCAGCTCCTCCTGTTTGTTGCCCGTACTGTGTGCATTCGTGTAAGTACACTTCAGCTGGGTTATTATCCTGCCACTTTTGATGGGGGGAAGGCAGCCTAATTTCTACATGACCATTCTCAGGTGCATCCATGGCTTCTAACACATCAACAACCTTTGTGTCTTTGCTGCCACATCATTCTCCATCCCCTGCCTCCACTGAGACTGCAGATCAAAGGATCTCACTAGCACAACATTCATGAAACACTGGCATACTGCCCCCAAGCTTTTCTAGTGAGCCCGGCTTTACCCCTTCCCTGCCTTCAAATCTAGTCTAAAGCACTTCCAATGGGCCTTACTAACTCCTGTGCAAAGACATTTTCCTCCTTTGAGATAAGTGTACCCCATCTGCTGCCACATAAATCAGCCAATCATCAACAAACAGAGGTAAACAGTGTTTGTATTAAAGTCACTTACCTTATAATATAACCAACAAGATGATCAGTGTGTGGAAGTACAAAAAGTGACTTCCCAGAAAGATCACAAGCATTACATAAAGCTGCTGCTCTCTCTGACGCAATAACATCTTCCCCTAATGAAGACAAGGAAAGTACAAGTCAGCAGCATGCAGTGCTGTAATGCCAAAGTCGTTCTAAAAGTTTGACCAGCACAAAGTCTGGTAAAATCTCACACAGACAAAACTAAGAGCACATTCTTTATTACTTATTTCAGAGCACTACATGCTTCATCCAACAGAACACACTACAGAAACTTTCTAGCACTGGCTTAGCTAGCAACAAGCATGACATTTTTTTCACCTTGATACAGAATTAAATATCCTGTATCTTGAGAAAAAGAATAGCACCCAGAAAAGCATATAAGCTAAAGAGGCTTCTGTACATAGTAAATACCCTTTCTTCAAATTCTCATTGCCTTCAAAGCTTTTCTTGATGTCAAGTAAGGTTTAAAATGCAACTTGCTTACAAGAAGACACATCATGCATATTATGCTGGTGAATAATTTTTGACAGCATACCAAAAGATGAACTTGGAAGAAGGGTAGAAATGTCAAATGTTTAGGGTCAACTACTCTAAGCATTCTTTCTACTTGTACACGTCCCTGCAGCCACAATGCATCTAAAGTTTGTAGATGACGTTGGATTAGGAACTGCAAATAACGTGACAAGTGATAATCAGATCAATTGATCAGGCCTTCTCATGCAGAGTTTTCTAGTACCTGGAGGTAATGGTGTTTTTTTCTGAATCAAAACCACAGCAACTTTCGTATTTCTTCCCTGTAAGCTTTGCCTAAAATAAAAATTAACACAGCACAGCATAAAAATATTATTTTTGATTTTTGTCTAGTCAGAAGTACTTAAAGAACGTTAGGTACACATCCACAGAATAGTGTGTGCCCTTTCAGATGGGACAGAATAATTGTGCTGACTTCAGCAAGCAAAACTTCGGGGGCTTTCACTTAAGAAACTTTACAAACGAGCCACCCAAAAAAGCCTCGTTAATGTCAAGTTACACATTTAAAAGCCAGGTTAAAGTTCCTCTTGTGTCTATGAACAACAAAAAAAAAAAATCACATGTATTAAATGCAAAAAGCATTCTGCAATTTACACTATTACCTTACAGTACATGATGAAGAAAGTGAAAAACTCTACCTGACAATTTCAACTCGAGTAGCACATTCTGACTGTTTTTCTTTCCATTGTGGCTCATCCCAGTCTAGTTCATAGAACACCACCACAAGTGCTGGAACCAGATTCAGGTGTTTGTTCATCCAGCCAGTCTTCAGGATTCCTTTTGGAATATACCATTCATAGGATGTCCTCTGAAAATATTGGGGATTATTAAAGTAAGCTACCAAATCCACTTATGGACGTTCACAGCAAGAGAAAGCGAATTGCCTTTGCGTTCTTGTCACTTCAGAATACATGTCATCTTTTTCTTTTTTTTTTTTTTAACTCTCCTCCTCTCAAGCCTTTGTCTCCTGAGTAAGGTATACCTTTCATTACCTGGCATCAGGGCCTGATGTCTGAGATATCAACAAAGAACAGATTGCAGGTAGACTGGAGAAAAGCATCAAGTTCAGAAGCATGTTTCACATGCTTTCATGAAATATCTGACACAATTTAAAAGTGAGCTCTCAAATGGAGCCATGAGAAATCTGCTTGGATTCTCACTCTCTTCTGGCATCACAGAATTATGCCATTTCCCTGGGGTTAAACCCAGTGACATTGCTTCTTAACTGGCACTGCAAACCAGAAAGCAGAAATAGTGTTTATGCAGCTTTGCACTTAGTTCAGGCTTCATACTTTTATCCAGAATACTTACTTCAAATGTCTTGGGTTTAGAGTTAAACTTTGGGTTTCATTAAAGCTCACATTTTACAAGCACACCTTAATGTTTAATAAGGGAACAGCAAATAATTTAAAAATAAAATAATTGTAGCTTAATAGCACAGTGGCTTCCTGTTTCTCAGGCTTCAAGCTCACACGCTTCCTCTCCAACAGTGGAGGAAGAGACCGCTGAAATTTGAACGGTAAGGGGTGCCGGTGCTGCAAACCTGGCACATCAGCCCAGAACTCTGCTATGCCACTTCCCCCCGGGAGCCACCACCCAAACCCAGATCTGCCGCTGGCTTCTCCTGCATGGGCAGGCGCTTGAACAACGTGAGCGGCCGGACCCGCCAGGACGGGGAGCAGCCGGGCCACACGCCGCTCGCTACCTTCGTCCTGCACTTGGGGTACTCGTGGTCGCCAGGGAGCACTTTGAAGGAGATGGGGACTCGATCGGCCCGCCGGTTAGCGCAGAAGGCATCCCACACAGCCCGGTGCACGGCGTTGTACACCACGTCCAAGCCGGTGAGCGTGACAAACGCCATGGGCCGGCAGCACAACTCCACCGGGAAGTCCCACTGCGTCGGGGTCATCTCGCTCTTGGGCAGGCGGCCTTCAAGGAGGCAGAAAACCGACACTCAGCACGGCGCCTCCGCGGCCCAAGCCGGCTACCCCACCGAACGCTGACACAACGCCGGGCCGGGCCTGCCCACTCCCGGGGCGCCGGTAACTACCGCGGGCTGGAGCTCAGCACCGGGCAGGGACAGGCGAGAGCAGTCGCGGGTCACTGACTGTGTCGCGGAGGGAGCGAGGGCAGGAGGGAGCGAGGGCCGCCGCCGCCTCAGGAAACCAGCAGCGGGCATCAGGAAGGCAGCAGAAGCGACCAATCAGCGCCTCCGCTCCACCGCCGAGTCAGTCGGGGAGCGCCCGCAGGGATACGTCACTGGCGAAGACACCAGTTAGCTACGGGAGGAGGAAAGGCGGGACTGGAGAAGACCACCAAGAAAAAGGCAGGAAGGAGGTGACGACAGAAAGGTGGAACCAATAGCAGCGAGCCGCCGGCTGACCTGTGCTGCCCTCGGGGAAGGTGTGCTCGGTGGGCGGCGCTGCTGGGGCCTCCCCGTGCGACACCGGCGGGGCAGCGCCGCGGCGCGCCGCACCAGCGAGGCCCGCCTAGCCCTGGCGGCGGTAGGGCTTTGGGGCTCTGCGCGCATTGCTGCCGCGGTAGCGCGCCATGGCGGCCAACGAGGACCAGGAGGTGAGTTCTAGGCCTCGCCCGCGCTGGGTGGCCAGGCCGTGAGAAGCCTCTGCCTGAGGGAGACCCGGCTCCGGAGGCTTCCCCGTAGTGTACCTGGGGCCGGGAGGGAGCCTCCTCTTGGGGAGAGGGACGTTAGACGGGAAGCGTCTGGAGTGGCGGGGAACGGGAGAGAAGAGCCAGCCGCTTTAAGCGGACGAGGTTGCGGGGAGAAAAGGAGGGCGGCCAGCGGTGGGGCCGGGGGAGGGCGGGAAACCGGTGGGGCTGAACAGAGCTTCGTCAGCCGAGCGCGGTTGTGTGCGAGCTTCGTGTTCAGGCCGAAATCAGTAACCCTCTTCTCTACTTGCTACAGATGGAGCTTGAAGCACTGCGCTCTATCTACGAGGGAGATACGTGCTTCAGGGAGCTTAGCCCCGTTTCCTTTCAGTACAGGGTAAGGCAAGGTTTGTGACTCGCTGTAGCCCAGGTTTCGCCTTGAAGTTACTCTGCTGTGTCGTGGTTGACGTACCAGGGTTTTTCAGAATACAGGTATTTTCAGGTATTCGATGTGCAGTGAAGGCTGGATCAGTATGCTGTTGTTTTAGGATTTTTTCCATAATGATGCTTGATAGCACAGTGTTTCATGTGTAGGAACCGGCTCCCAGTGACAGTTTATTATCCTTTAGCAAGGCATCCTACTTACATGACTATGTACTGCTTTGGCTAGAACTGTCAAGCTGGCTGAAGAAGCTAACCTGCTGAATAGTACTTAAACTGGCTGATCAGAAATGTCAGTTACAGAGATGTTTATGTGTAAAGCCTTGAACATTCTTTACTGCTCATTTACAAGGTTTTAGCCTCCTGTCCAGAGGTAGTTGGCATGCTTTATCTACCTGCTAAAGAGATAATTCAGAAAATGCTTTAGGTATGTGCCCCGATAGGATCGGTGAAGGAGGAGCATACAGGTAGTGCTGAGCTTGAGATATACAAGGAGATTCTGGCATGAAATGCTTGCCAGCTTTCTCAGATTTGAAGACCTGGAAGTTCTTATGGGTATGGACTAAGGCAGACCTTTGAATAGACAGAGAACTTCATTAATGAAAACTTAGGCACTCATGGGACAGAAGGGAGACTTCTGAAAATTATATTTGCCTGTAGTGGGGAGGAAACATCTAAAATCACATTTCCATGGCCTCTCAAGTAATTTCAGAACCATATCGGTAATTGTAATGAGACATAGGTCAACTTAATTAATAGCACTTGAATCCCATCCATGGAAGTGCAGCATTCCTTCAGTGATAGGACCATTTCTAGTAAATTTAATTTCCTCAAAAGAATAAATGTGACACGTCTACAAGTTGACAGTGTAGGATTCTACATGTTACTGGCTTTAGTAATCGCTAATTTTTATAAGATAAAAAATAATTTTCAAAAGTTAGGAGACATGAAATACTGTAAAACTTGGTGTCAAAGGCAATAATACATCTTTCCCATGAGGAAGAATTTGTATTACAAGAAGGATAATGCAAGTAAATGCATGAGAAGGTAGAAGGAATTTGTATGCATTTTTTTCTGAACCTCCTGTCTCATATACAGAACACAGTGTGAGATTAAAGAAAGACTTTTCAAGTACTGAAAAAATGTTGCAACATCATTATTCAAAGTAAGGCCTCACAGTTTTTGGGCTGCACTGATGATCTCTCTGTTTGGATTTGCTCAGTGTGCAGACACTGCTTTTCTCTCAGGACTCTCCAAAATTTACCACCACTTCTCTTCCTGATAGCAGTAGGAAATTGCAACACTGTGTATGATATCTTGCAAAAGGTTGCAGATTCTTGATTTAGTGTTTGTTATTTCACCTCTAAAACAGATACTTCTGAATGCCATTTAGTCCATTCTGCTGTCACAGACACTGCAAATAAAATAGCACTGACCTTTTATTCCCATTTTGAAGCACAGTAGCCTTACCTTCATTGATTAGGACTTTTCTTCTGGCTACACTTCATTCCATGTTATTTGAAGAATCTTGATGCTGGCCATTCTACAATGAGGGAAGTAAGGGAGAATTTTTGGATGATTTAAAAATACAGATTTGGCCAACTTTTTTGCACTGGTCTTCCATATCCTTGTGTGGAACAGTTATTTGTTTGTATAGTATGCTTTGGTAGCACCTGTGCTAATTCTGTAATTAAAAAACAAAGCAAAACAACAAAACCACTTTTTTTTTTGGTGCAGTTCAATATAATTCCGAAGATTGTGTTTGTGATTTTGGTTCATTAAATTGATTCAATGAGCATGGTTATTTACATTAAACTGTTTTTTATAATTATAATACTATGATTTTTAAAAACCCAGTCTCATTCTACTGACTTCTTAAATTTTTTGCTGCTCATTCTTTCTTGTAGTGAAACAAAATAACTGTAAGATATAAATATTTAAATTTTAACTTTTTTTTTTTTTGCTGTCTTAGGTCACTAGTTGATTATCATATTTATTTCAATACTATCTTGTGGCTTATTTTCATATTGCTCTGGGCTTGGATGGATGGAAAAAAAAAGAATGCTTCTTTTCTCTTCTCTTATATGATTGTATAATATTTGGCTTGCACATGCTATAAAGTAGCTTTCTAAACCAAGCAAAAAAAAACCCCCACAAAAACATAAAGAGAGCTTTTGAGTGTTTCTGTTGCATTTCCTAGGATGAAAACTCCAGGGTAGACATTAATATTTATGTCAGAAATTTAATATTTTCTCAATAACTTTATTTTCTAACTGATACCTTGAGATAACATTATTGTAAAGTTATTTGGATACTCTGAAAAAAGTGAAAGACTGGCATATTGGCATTGTAGCTCTTTATAAGTGACTGGAAATTGTTGATTTTTTTTTTTTTTTTTTTTCTTTTCATTCCAGATAGGTGAAAGTGGAGATCCCAAAGCCTTTCTAATAGAAGTTTCTTGGCCAGAAACATATCCACAAACAGCACCACTCATATCAATGGATGCTTTCTTCAACAACACAATGTAAGTATTTAGAACAGCTTCCTATTCCCTAGCCTTGTGAAAGGAAGCTTTTTGCTTGACAAGCTTTTCTTCATCAGTCTAGGTTACAGTTAAGTTTTATGATTTCTTTTAGATCTTCAGCTATTAAACAAAGTATATTGGATAAGTTAAAGGTAGAAGTTGAGGCAAATCTTGGAACTGCTATGACATACACACTTTTTGAATATGCCAAAGATAATAAAGAGGTGTTCATGGAAAATCAGCCTGTAAACACTGTGGTAAGTAAATAAATTCAGACCTTAATCTCTTGCTTTCAAAATTGGATATAAAAAAGGTTATCATATCTCTAAATACTTCATAGCTCTGTCTCTAAGTTGTTCATTGGTGTATTGGGTATGCACACTAGTGAATAAACAGTGACACAGAGTATGGACCACAATGCTCTGTGTGGTCGTAGTTGTTATTTTGCAGTTATTCCAAAATCCTTGTGGGCTGCAAGTCTGTCCTACAGAGTAAGTGGAGACTTGGAGCAGAAGCAAAAGTAAAGCTAGGTGAAACAAAGATGAAAGGCATATGCTGGGCTGGGGAGTGGGGGCTGGCTTCCCATGTTTGGGAAGTTTGAATACTTTCAGAATAAATCAGACTTTAGGATTAAATTTAGGAAGTGTTAAGAGGTGCCCTTTGCACCTCTGAAAGGGAATAATTCCAATCTCCAACATGTGGTTTTGAAAAACTATGGTCATGATTATATATTAGCAGACAACTGTCAGTGTTGCTTCTTTCTAAAATAAAGACGTAATTATCTGTGGAACTGATAGACAAAATATTAACAACCATTTTTATCCTTCTCAGACTTCAGTAAGCAATAGTATTGCAACTGGAACACCTGATGTGCCAGCAAGTAAGAAAAAAGATAAAAAGGAGCAGTTATCCAAAACCCAGAAACGAAAACTAGCTGATAAAACAGGTTTGTTCATTATGAGAGTGTTTTGTTTAAACAGTATGAGAGTTTGAATTTTATAGCAGTAACATCTTGATAGCCAGAATCAGTGGCCATTTGTTATAAGATTTACTGCTTTACGTCTGTGGTCTCTGTTTTACCTATTTTAGATTAATTATTCTTGCCTGAGATGTTAGTTCTTGTCAAAGTGACTTTCTACAGAGTAGAGCTTTTGAGGTGTCATTGGTTTTGGTTTGCCTTTTTTTATTTTCGTTTGTGACGAAAGTGAAATAAAAAAAAAAAAAGTGGTAAGAGAGTGTTTGGGACTACCAAAAATGCACTTTTAACAACAGACATGGTTTGTTGATATGCCTTCGTAAATAACTCACATTACTAAGAATGTAATTTCTAAATGGAAGTAATTTGGAGCCCAAACTAAAATGTTTAATGTCATTTGTATCCTCAGAATAGAGGTACTTCTGCAGATACTTTATGCTTTCAGTGGAAAGAATAAATTAAGTGTAAGATGTATTGAGGTACTTTTATTCAAATAGAAATACTTTGAAGAATCATAGAATCAGTCAGGGTTGGAAGGGACCACAAGGATCATCTAGTTCCAACCCCCCCTGCCATGCTCAGGGACAACCTACCCTAGATTAGGCTGGACAGAGCCTCATCCAGCCTGGCCTTAAACACCTCCAGGGATGTGACCCCAACCACCTCACTGCACAACCCATTCCAGGGTCTCACCACTCTCAAGGTGAAGAACTTCCTCCTCACATCCAGTCTGAATCTCCCCACCTCCAGCTTTGTTCCATTCCCCCTAGTCCTATCACTACCTGATAGCCTATAAAGTCCCTCTCCAGCTTTTCTGTAGGCCCCCTTCAGATACTGGAAGGCCACGATAAGGTCACCTTGGAGCCTCCTCTTCTCCAAACTGAACAGCCCCAACTCTTTCAGTCTGTCCTCATAGCAGAGGTGCTCCAGCCCTCTGAGCATCCTCGTGACCCTTCTCTGGACATGCTCCAGCATGTCCACATCCCTCTTGTAATAGGGGCTCCAGAACTGGACGCAGTACTCCAGTGGGGTCTCACCAGAGCGGAGTAGAGGGGGAAGAAGAAGAACAATATGTGTTTAAAACATTAATATTTACTTCTGTCCTTTTGGCTTTGTAGTGGGAAAAATAAGGAAAATTTATTTTTTAGAATTTTTGTTGTTTGTTTTAAAAACAGATAGAGATTTTCCTTAGCTCGTGTGTTAAAAATAAAACCTTAATAAAACATTATTCTGCAGATAACAAAGGAGAGCTTCCACGAGGATGGAACTGGGTGGACGTAATTAAGGTAACAGAACTGTATTGTATGCACCATTCTGAAAATACTGCATGTGCACATTAAAAAAAAACAAAACAAAACAAACCTTTCATCTGAAGAAAACTAATCTGATTTTTTTTTCTTACTTCCTGACTTTGTTTGGATTTGACCGTGATGTCTGATTCATTTCTTTATGTATCCAGCATGTAAGTATTTTCAAGTTGCCTTTTTTAATGTTATAAGATTTGCAAGAAATAGTAAGAACTGTTGCTTGTTTTTTTGTTCTAATTTACATATTTCTCAAATGCTTTTAAATGTTTAGTCCTTCCAAATATTGGAGTCAGATAGACTTTGAATTCTCTTTTGAACTTTGGTTTAGTATTTCTTTTCTATTTATTGAGCAATTGAATTTTGATTGTATGATGAGAGAGCTTTGCTAGATGAATGCACTTCAAAATATTCAGTCTTCAAATGGCACCAAGATGTAATAGGGCAAAAATATGGTAGTGGTGCTGCCAAGTTCTGGAGGGCAATGGATAAATAAGCAGAAAGGAGAGCTGTCCCAAGTGGGCACACCTTTTTTTCTCTTACAATGCCTGAGCATTCTCTGCTGCAGCTCTCCAGTGAGTAGTCTTTTTGTATTTGCTCCCTCAGCATTGATTTCTTCCACCCACTTGTCTTAGCTAATTCAGTGGAAATCAGTATAGCTGCTTGGCCCTTTTGAAAGCAAACAATAGTTTTAGAAAATAGAATTATTTTACACAGCTGTAGATAATGCTGCAGTGTAAGGCCTAACACCAGTTCCAGTGTTAAATATGAGCAAATGAATGCCAGTGGTGGTTTTGGGCAGGGTCCTTCTCTGAGTGAAGTTGCTGTTGGTAGTGGATGTCTTTACTTCCAGATAGATTTCACAATAGAGGCACTACATTTAATTACTACAATTTTATTTTTAAAGGTGAGAAATAGTAAGTTAATGTCTCTCTTTATATTAACTTCTGTGAGGGAATTCTTGCAGAGATTTGTGGAGATACTTCATCTTTTTTATTTTAGAGAGTTAGTAACTGAGCCTTCAGATTAAGTGGAAACAGTGCCCTGAGGTTTTTCAGGGGTTTAGTAGTGTTTCTAAAAATCAACTTTAATATTCAGGAAATAATCTCATTTAGTGTTTAAGCTTAAGTGGGGAGTTTTTTGTGTTTTTCAGTCTCTTACAACAGTAGCATAATCAGTCTGTACTATTAATTAAATATATGTTTGTTCTGTGTAAAAATGTTGTTCTTATTTCCTAATAAATGGAATGGCAGTCTAAACTTTGAATACTTTCTTTTTGTGTCTCTTTTATAGTTAAGCAAAACTGGTTCTAAAGATGATGAATAAAGGACTTTGGTACAAGGAAACTCCACCTTTTAATACAGTGCAATTTTGGGTCACCATCTTTCTCTTAATAACTTTTCATATTTGTTGAAGTAAACATTTTATAAAGCTCAATTTCCTAACTGGCAAACCTAGTCACACAACTTTATCTAGAGACTATGTGATCTCTGGGGAAAAAAAACAAAAAACAAACTTGCCTTAAATGAAGGTTAGAATGTGACAAAGGACATAGAGAGCCAATGTGGTGAAGTGAATAGTGGTATATACAATGTTTATTAATTTATATTTTACTCTGTAGTAAAATCCTGTTATAGTGAACCCAATTACACTGTAAACATTTCCCAATGTTCTTAATCCAACTGAAGAAAAAAAAGCACTATAACAGTGATTGGTCACTTGACAGCATAATTCATTAAAATAAATTATTCCATGGAAACAAGACCTTTGTCATTTATTTATGTAATATTAATGTAGCAGGAAAATAGAAGGATTGTTATGTTGCAATACAGACTAGAGCTCGTGGTTCTGTTTTCAGTGGTGACTGGCTGGAATAGTAAATATTAGCAACAGCAAAGTCAGGCATTCTAGTCTGCTCAAAAATGAGTGGCCATAGCAGGGGTACGTCGTCTTTATTCTCAGTGATATCCATCTGTTAGTCTTCCTGTAGTGTGTGTCTTTACAGAAGGTTGAGTGTCTGAGGGGGAGGGAAAGGTGGTTCTTGCACGTTTCCATGAGTGCTGGGATTCTGTACCTCTTCCATTGGAGAACTCAACGTTCCTTGGAGGGTTTGCTAAGTGAGTGGTGGGATGGTGGGTGTCAGCACTGGTAAATGTGTTAGGAGAACTTTTTATCTTTTTTNCAGAAAGAGAAGTCAAGATGCCTTAATGTCCTATATTATTTTTGTTTGTTCTGGGATTAATTTTAATAAATGCTTATTTATCTGCTGTGGTATGTGGTTTGTTTTTTGAGTTTTGGGGTTTTTTTTGCCTTTTTAAAAAATTGTTTGTAGCCTATTGCACTTTTAAGCCAAGTTTCAACTTGAAAATGGTTTTCCATTGCAAATAAGGCCACCTTAGAAATTGGTGGAAGAATTGTATCTTCTTTTGGTTCGTATTTCTGTGTTCTTACTAGGTGGCTGTGTTAGTTACAGACATGAGTGTCAATCATCCCACTGAGAAAGCACACTATGTTCAGTGCACACAGCAATCCAGTGTCTCTCTGAGGAGTGCACTCCACTGCACACATGAGGAAAGGCCAAGGGAGATGGATCTCTCTAGCTTAGAGAAGAGGAGACTGAGAGGTAACCTCATTAATGAAAAGTGAGTGCTGGGAGGATGGAGCCAGGTTCAGTGATGTCAGATCAGAGGGCAAGGGGCAAAGGGTGCAGGCTGGATCATAGGAGATTCCATGTGAACATAAGGAAAAATGTTTCACTGTGAGGATGAGAGAACACTGGAACCAGCTGCTCAGAGAGATTGTGGAGTCTCCTCTGGTGACATTAAAAACTTGCCTGGATATGTTCCTGTGTGACCTGCTCTGGTAGCAAGGATTGGATTAGATGATCTTTCAAGATCCCTTCCATACCCAAACATTCTGTGATAAGCTGGAGGGTCAAGGCTGCAGTTTGAGTAAAAGTGTCTAGCAGGTGGTAATGCTGCAGGGAGAAGTTGCTCTGGTAGTACAAGATGATCCTGTAACTGAGGGTTATTTAGCTTTAGTGTCTGCCAGCTCAATGAAACACCTGAGTATTCAGCCCCCAATCTACCTGTAGATCATGTGCTCTTGTGAAGATATTCCAGCAGTCTTCTCCAATTCTGTTAATAAACCTGTTTCTTTGGAAATCTACTCTTAACGTCAACATTTTGCATTAAGAGTTTATGTATTGGTTCTTCACTTATGTATAAATTTTAAAAGGTAGTTTGCACTGTTAAAACATCTTTTTATGATGTGATAGTTGGAAGAGGGTCATTTCAAGAATCTAGTTACTTGTTACTATGGAGAGGCCTGAGCACTAACAGCAGAAGCAAGGGAAAATGTAATTATTGAGAAAGGCAGAAGTGTAAACAGGGGTCGCAGCTACTGGGGGAATTCTATACACTGCTGAAAAATACGCAAGGGCCACTTTTTTTTTTAAGGTAAGAACAAGAAAAAACGGTGGTTTATGCTTTATTTCAGTAGGACAAGAGTTTCTTGATTGCATTGCTACCTAACCTATTTAAATTCCTGTTTTGGCTGTGCTGAAATGACAGGTGTCAGTACTAGTAAACAGTGAAGTAGAAGTAGCAAGTGTCCAAAAAAAGTAAACTGATGTATGACATTTTCCATACTGCATGGATACTCTCTTACTGAAGCAGTAGTTGAAAGGTTTGTTTTGTTTTAAAAATGTTGCAGTAAGGACTTAGAAATCTCACCTGATCAAACATAGCTTTTTTCCCTTTTTCAAATCTCTCTTTGAAAATCTTTCCCTGAGGCAAATTTGGTGCAGAAAATACCAATGCTTAAATTAAGGTCAGAATTTTTAACTGAAATGTAACTTGAATATTTTTTTCCTCAGTCTTTTAATTCATATTGGAATCAGTTAATATTCCTAGCACTTTTGAAAGTTAATTCATTTTAAGCTTTGAATTTTGTTTTCTTCCAAAATTTTGCTTAACAGGTTATCATTCTGTGGTTTGCTTGCTTGCTGTTAAGGAGGTGGGAAGTCTGTCTCTATTTCTACTCTTTCCCTCCACCCTCTGTCAATCCTGATGATGACCTGGAACACATCATTAGGCAGTGCACTTTTCAGCCTCAGTTTTCAGGAGCTATTACACACATTGGATGTGTGCAGTTTTTGCTGTACAGTGTTATTTGTGAAATACAGTGAGTTCTCAAAAATTTGTCCATTTCTTTCTGTTCTTGATACAGTACAGCAGAGGGCACAGGAACTGTCACTCTTGCTTTAGTACTTTATACTTCATTTCAGATGAAACTTGAAAGAAGTCTTAGTTGTATTTGCATGTTAAATAGAAATTCATTCAGTGCTGTCAGTACCAAGACCAAAGTCACTCCACAGCACTGTAACTTATTAAATCCCAAAAAATAATGCAAGCTGCCTTTAAGTAGGTTGAGTGGAGTGGTGACAGTAGTGAGAATCAGCAGTGTGTACCTAGCATGTGCTGCCCTCCCACTTGGGCAGCCTGACACAGAAATCAAGGCTGTTTCATTTCTGCAGTACTGCTGCAGCTGGTTCTAGGTGAGGTAGATAACTACAGCATACCCCAACCAATGAGCCATTAGATTTCAGGGAGTATAAGAACAGTGTAAGTAGGAAAAAAGCCAGCATTTCTTCATATAGGACCTTTGGTAGAAGTGCAAATAGAGAGATTATGTATGCACCTTTCATCTGAGGCAACGCATGTGGCTCTGAGTTGTACTGTGAAGTTCATGCTGTGAAAATCATTGAACTGGTCTCAAATAGAACCAGTTCCCGTTTGGCAACTGTTTCCTTCAAGTGTGTGCAATACTCTAAGCACTTATAACTAACAGCAAAATGAAGGTAGGGAGGAAATGTTCATTCATCAGAGAAAACACTAGAAGTGTGAGAATTCTGGGTGGATCGGAGGAGCAAGTGGAGATGGCAAAGGATCCTCTTATGTAAAATTAGAAGAGCATAGAGAATGTCTTCATTGCTGCAGGACAATGCAACAAAACAAAAGCTAACCTTATGGTAGCAGAGCTATAATTTCTGGTACAGGTTCAGGTTATGCTTAAACACAAGAGGATTGTAGGTTTTCTTTCTGCCACTGTCATTGGTTCTTTCACCAATACGGACTTTGCTTAATCTCAGAGTTGGGCTGCTCCATGATTGTGAGTAGAATTTTTGTGACTGTTCTGCTTCTCATTCCACTCTTTCTGAGCCCATGGAAGTGCCTTCTGAAAGTCTGTGGTTAAAGCAAAACATAGTGACTAAGCACTGGGAAATTACATTAGAGTATTTTATGTGGCTTAAAGAAAGATTTAACTGTCTACTCTCTCTCCTTCATTCAGAGCAAGGTGAGGAGTAAATTCCAAATATCTCAATTGCACAAGACATAGGACACCAGTGTCTGGATATAGATTCTCTTATGTCAGAATGAAAGATTGTCCAGATTCTGAGCAGTTGAATATCTTGAGTGTTGTAGGCTCAGAATTTTATCTGCTGGAAGGAAAGCTTGTGAAAAAACACTTTGATTTAGATGTACATTTTGCACAAGCAAGTTTGGCTCATTGGTATTTAAATTTCCAATGAAAGTATGTGTCTTGTGAGTAGAGTGGTTAAAATGTGGTTTGCCACACTTGTGCATGTATGCACAGTCCTGGTAAGGTGCGCTACTACATTGTATGATGCAAGTTACACATGTACAAAGTATATCCCCTGTAAGAACATCTGCCTTATCTGGGATGTATTCTCTGACTCATTCAAAGATTTTTTTTTTGTTTGTTTTGTTTTTGGTTTGTTGTTTTTTTTTTGCCATCAAATGCAGCAAAATAGTCAAAACTACAATGATTCTTTTATTACAACAACCTGATTCCATTATGTTTACTTGTGCTAGAATCAGAGGCAGCATTGGTGGAAGAATACTAACCTCGATTACACAGTTGTTACAATGAAAGAGATTGTGAGTCCAGCTGATGAACCTGCAGTGAGGGCTTCCAAATGGTGTCAGAAGTGATCATCAAAATGTTGTACTACATCTGGAAAATTCAGGGAATTGTGAAGAGATGAGATAAGAAACATTTGTTGTAGTGGTTTTGGGCTCCTTTAATTTTGGAATTATGTTAAATTTATGGGTTTGGGGTAAAATAATTTATTATATAAAGAAGGGACAAATTGTAAACCCAGAAAGCAGAAGAAGAAGAGATAACGAAGCAAATTCCTGATTGATAAACACTACAAGAAACCGGTTAGGTTGACTTCTGTGCTGTATGTGAATCAGGGTTGGATTTGTCTCCTTTGTGTACGTGTTCCTTTTTCATTGCTTTCAGCTTTCTGTTGGGCAAAAGCCTGAGATCCTGTCATCCCAGGAAATTATAAGAGAAAATAACTTAATTAAAGGTATAATGGGAAGAATGAAACTAACCAAAATAATGCAAAAGCAGAAAATGTTAAGCATTGCATTCCACAGGGAATCAAAAGAGACAGTTCCAGCTGAAAAGGCTGCATAGAAGGATGATATCCAGACCAGGTGTTAAACACCAAAAGAAAATACAACTGGGATTCACTCTGACAGAGAATCCAGCTCAAATATTTCAGATGAGCAGGATCTATTTAATGTGTCATCTTCGTTCCTCAAGCATAAACCTGCCATTGAATGACAAAGACCTGCAACTTCTCTAACCAGTGGTACAGACAGACTGAAAATTGTTTCCTGTATTTATAAACTGCAGCCCACCAGGTTAGTACTGAGTTCTTTCTGTTCAGAAGTACTAAGTGTGGGTTTCCTTCCAATCTATTAAGGAAATTAATTTATTCTTCATTAGTTTGAAAGTGGTTCACTTCTCTAATCTCTGGAATATTATTGCTAAGCGCTTGCATGAGATAATACTGTCTGAAGACTGTCCTTCAACATTATATCCTGCAAATGCTTAGCATCTTTATTTAAAAGGAACAGCAATGCTTTGCTCATTGTAGCACCAAGTGTAACATTTGAAGGAAAGTTTACCCCTAATCATCATTAATGATGCTGATAACACTGTAATCAAATAGATGTATGAGATTTTATCTCCATTGTACAGATAGTATAGCTGAGGTCCAGGTGAGGTATATACTTACTAAATCAAAGGTAATAAGATTCAAACTGTTATCTGTGCATCTGCCAAACTGTGCAGTCATTTGGTAGACTAGAGCAGCACCTACCTGAAGTAATGGTGTTATTTAATTATGTTTTATGGTTACAGCAGCTGCTTCATTTTCCAATGTGTACTTATATCTTGCCTTCTACTGATCTCATTAGTGGCCCTACATGCAAGCAGCAAGCTAAGAGCAAATGGCAGAGCTCTTTCCAGAAACTACACAAGGTAATTCATGAGTAAGCTTCATGTATTCTGAGGGAAGAAGCATCTGTGGAGATTCTGGAGAGAGGTGAGACTAGAAACCGAAAAGGAAGATAAGGACTGTACTAGGTTAGAGCAGATCCGNGAAAAATGAAATTGTATTTTCTTATAGTTTAAACTAAATATAACAGTATGAAAAGAATATACTACTACAAGAAAGGAAGGAAAAAGAACAAAATAATATATATATAACCTTAAGGAGGATGGGAAAGGGGTCAAGCAGTGGCAAAAGCAGGAGAAGCAGCAGCCAAAACAGCAGCAGGGGAAGATAGCAGCAGGCGCAGCAGTAAGCAGCAAAAAAATGATAGGACAAGCTGTACTTCCAGCTCTTGATGCTCCAATGAAATGATATTAACTTATCCATTGTTGCTGTTATAGAGCCTATCCCTAGAATGTTTACCTCTTCACTACTTTTTCCTATGTTTGAGCTAGAAATCTAGCTCAAACAGCTACAAGGACACTCAGAAGGAATGACCAGCAATACGTTATTTCTTAATAAAGTGGAAAAAAAAAAAAAGAGAAATATTAGTTTCAGTAATTAAGTTAGAGGAGTTAGAGACATTACTGATTTTGGCACTTCTTTGAATCTTGTGGTAGGACAAGTGGTACTTAAGTGAGCACGTTACTGCTGCAATAAACATGTAAAATGGGCAGAACTGCAAAGACATTACTTCCCAATAATCCCAAATGCCTTTTCCTATTTAACCTATTGTCCACTTAAATACATGTAACTGCAATCTGCAGGCAAATCTTTAGGCTCTAGTAGAGGAGCAAAAAGCCTGGAGTTAAGCCAAACAAAATAAAATACACACTATGAAATTCTGTTTAGCCACAGAGACTACAATGACTGCCACAGAATAAACTTAATAATGAAATAATAATTTAACAGTAAAACTGTGCATCTCATGAGTGTTTGGGATTTTTTTTAACAAATAGATACTTTCTGGTTTTCATATGAAAAGGAAGGGAAAATCAGATGTTTTCTGTGGTGCTCAAAGTGGTTGTGCATCAGAGCTAAGAAAGTAATTTAGTACATTTTGGTTTTTTTTTCTTTTTTCTGACCAGCATGGTGCTTTTAATGCTCAGATGAGCACTTAAATTATTCAGAGTGATTATAAAACTATTAGCCTTCAGTCCAGTAAAGAAAATTGCTCCCTCTGGAATATTTCTGGAGTTGCTTATGTATTTGAAGGCTATCTGTGTTTGTTGCTAGTTAATATGAGTTAGATCAATTTAGTTCTTAGTCCGTGTGGCAGTTTCCCTGTTAATCAAAGTGCTTTGTTGATATCCATGGCCTGCCCTCCACTTCACTGATACCTTTCCCTAATGTTTTATATGTAAACTCAAGGTTTTCATGGTAGAACCATAGTTTGTGGCAGATTATTAATGCTGTGCTCCATAAAAAGAGAAAACCTTAGAGTTTAGCACCTAGAACGACACAGGTCTTTCTTGTTGTGATGTACACTGTTTCACAGCATTGTTGTTTTGTAACTGTACTGTATCACTTTACATGTTTTCCATTATGTTATCCTGACCCAGACCAATTAATTAAAGTCCAATCAATACTTTGTTTTACCAGTTTGCTAGAAGTTTTCATTGATTTAGGGTCTGTGTTGCTGCAGGCATCCTCATGAATGCTATTACAGCATAATCTTTTCTTCAATTATTTTGACAGTAGCTTTTAAAAATTGAGTCAAGAATTAGAACATTTTTTCTCTATTAAATCTTGCAGTAAGAGGTTGGTCAAGGATTCAAGATTCAGGGTTCTCCAGAAGATCACTGTTACAGTGAATGCAAACTGTCAAACAAGCAGACTTCAAAATGTTTTGACATCCACCTTGTGAAAATAGATTAATGAGAAGAAATTTGAAGCATGTCAGAACATCATAGAAAGCACAGGTATGCCTACCCTCATTTTCTTCTATTCACCTCTGCCCGAGATGCTGGGGATTTCTTTTCATCCTATTTTAGAACTGGGGATTTCTTTTCACCGTGTTCTAGAAATTTAAATAGGAAAAAAAATTTAAATCACTTTTTTTTCTCTTGTCAGGAGTGTAACTCTGTGTTTTCAAAGGTGTGTCCTAAACCTGCAGTAATTTTATACTAAGTCAGGTGTGTTCACTCGTCCTTTAAGCACCTTCTCTAAGTTCTCTCAGCTTGGTTTTCCTCCTTCAGTGTTCTGATCTATATTTACCACCCTTAATTGGCTGCAATATTCTAAGACTTGATGAAGACCAATCTTCAGCTTGCTTTTCCTCTCAGTATTACAGAAGAGCTATGCAGAGCAGAGTCCTTCCATGCCTCTAAATCCTTAGAGAGGCATGCTGAGTTAGTGATGTGCAAGGCTGATACAACATTCTTAATTCACCCTGGATACCCACCTTCATCAACAGTCCCATCAGAAACAATGGAATCAGTATGGAATTAGGGCAATGTGAATTAAGAATCAAAATCTGATCAGCAGTTGTTAATTTGTTTAATTAAAATCTGGATCTGCTCATTTATTTCTACAAATTCTTTGAATTAGTGACAGGTTCAGCTGTGTGTCACGAATATGAAGAATCCAGGGAAAGTATTAGGTATGACCTAGATTAACTCTTTTTTTTCTTAACTGTAAAATGAGATCTAAGCGGGATCATTCATCTTGGGGGTTTCAAGGATGCTTTTCTATTACATGAACTCATAAGGAGAACACCATATTAATCTTTTGAGAAAAGGTGTAACAAGAGATATGATGTCTCTATTTTTGGCTTAATTTTTTCTTAATTCTTCCTTCAGTCCTCATCTTGGATCACCTTTCTTGTCTGGATATGTGCTATGGGCTTTAAAAGTTTTTAAAACAAAACATACATTATTGAGCATACATCTGCTCTATATTTTCTTCCTGCCCAGCCTCCTTTACCTTCCTTTTGTCATGTTAATGAAACGACTTTGGCTATTGCTTGTCTTACCCTTCAGCATGCTCAAAGCATGCATAAAGGAATGTCACTTTCTTTTCTTGTTGCAACCCTAAAATTGTCAGGCTGAAATAGTAATGGACAAGCTGTTTGCTAGGATTGTTAGAAATCAATTTAGTACAACTTGAGCTGAAAGATGTATTAGTGTACAGATACAATGCATACTTCATTGTAGCAAGAGTTATCACTGGTTGTCTGCCAGCATGTTTTGGTTCAACTACTTTCCATACTTGAGAGGTTTATTCTCTGTTTAGCTTCACCACACCAATATCTGTAAGGAAAATGTAAGCTAGGGCAAAGAGAATTGATCACATCAACAGCAGGTACTCTCCCTTCTACACAGAACCACCTACACAATGACTTTCAGAAAATTGTCATCACCCAGTTCCACTGGCCAGCATTTGAGGGAAATTAACAAAGATCAGAAGAGGCAGGAGCTGCAGACAAAAGATTGTGTTTTAAGTACTCTGAAAAGTTATAGTGAATAAATATCCTTGTATTTAAGCCAGTCTGAAAATGGCCTTGAGACTAACAAAAACATGGGCAATTTACTTGGTATGAAATGAATTGTTTCTAGTCAGCTGCCAGAGAGCACACGGCTTAACACCTGAAGGTAGTGGTTTAATTTTATTAATAGAATAACTGAAGAATAATTAGAAAACCAGCTTGATAAAATTGAGAAGTAAACCCTTAAACTAAATGTTGCCTTTGCTATTCATTTTTATGTTCCTTTGTCTCTGTGTGACACAATATAGAAGATTTTCCTGTTTGTTTGTCTGTAAACATACAAATCCTTTGTATGTTTGTCTCCATGTGACACAATATAGAAGATTTTCTTGTTTGTTTGTAAAAGTACAAATCTACTGGCTTGTACACCAAATGTCATATGAGATGCTTTGACCTTTGTCATTGAATGTGCTTAGAGTAAAGTAGGGCAGTTGAAAATAATGGCATATTTTGTGTGTGCTTATGAAGAGCCTGTCTGCAATTTAATGAAGGATTTGTAGGTAGGGCAGCTGGTTTAAGAAGATAGTCTGCATATTAGGTAATTGTCATGTGTCCTTGCAAGGTCACTATGAAATAATAATGTATTGATCTGCTGTTCATTGGTCAGGAAGAATTATTTATTTACTTTTAAGACTGCTGCTAGTTTTTTTAACGAAAGGGAAAGCTGTTTAGTGAAGGATTTTTTTCTTGTTCAGAAAAAAAGAAGCCAAAACCAAACAAACCAAATAAGGTTTTCCCCAGAAATCCTACATGTCAGGAGGAAAAGGAAAGTGTTAATAAGGATGAGGAAATTCCAGCACAGGTTCTGTGAGTTCAGCATATCTAGTCTAAATTTTTTAAATTTTTTTTTAAAACCATTACCCCTTGTCCTTTTGCAACAGGTCCTGCTAAAAAGATTGTTCACATCTTTTTTTCTAAGATTTATTTTAGGTACTGAAGGGCCACAATAAGGTCTCACTGGAGACTTGTCTTATCCAGGCTGAAAAACCCCAACTCTCTCAGCCTATCCACACAGGGGAGGTGTTACAACCCTCAGATCATTTTTTCAGCCCTCCCATGGACCCACTCCTACAGGTCCATGTCTTTCTTGTGATGAAGGCTCGAGAACTGGACACAGTACACCAGGTGAGGTCTCACCAAAGTGGAGTCAAAATCATTTCCCTTGACCTGCTGGACACACTTCTTTTGAGGCAGCCCAGGATACAGTTGGCCTTCTGGGCTACAAACACATGTTGTCAGCTCATGTCAGCTTTTTATCCCCTGAGTTGTCTTTGAATATGATGTAATGCCATAAGAAATTTAACAAATAGACTATACAGTTGTTGGTCCTGTGCCTAAACAATACGGACACAGTCCATGGAAAGAACATAAACTCATATAACCATTACCCAAAATGTTCTCACACTCAATCACTGTTTTCTGTTGGGAACATTGTTATTTATCAAAATAATTGCCAGTGTGTGCTTCAGATCAACAAATAAGCTTCTGAAAGAAAAAAATAAAAACAATTATCTTGGAGATGCAAGCTTTATGATTTGATTTATTCATGCCACTGGCAGAAGCGGAAAAGTATGATTAATTCTAAGCCCCTGCTATCAAGTTGCTGGTATCTGCAAAATTTCCGTGCATTTTTCTGAGATAATAAAAATTGCAGTGTTGTTTTGTAGTGCAAAGATTACTGGGGTTTATTTTACTATGGTAATTACTGCGAAGTCCCATTATCATAACCCGTGTATTTGTGATACTGCAGTACAGTGTGCACATCATTCTTGTGGAAGGGCTTCGATTGTGCCCAAGAAAACAAATAATAAAATATTGTTGAATTCTCACTTGTTTCATCTGTTAAATGTGTGGAGTTGTATGGTTTGTAGGTAAGATATCACAGACTTCAGAGCTTTTTTTTCTTTACCACTGGAACTAAATTCTGTCTAACAAATACAGAATCATTGGGGTGTGAAATTTGTGAAATGATGAATATTTTCTGAGTCCTGCGAACAAAACGTTTTTGAGAAAGGACATCAAATTTAGGCCTTGAAGTATCAGCCAAGAACAGAAATCCAAGCAAATGTTCCTGTCAAAAATAACAGCATTTTAGTTCCTTGTTTTATTTTAATCAACGTTAGGTGATGAAAATAGATTCCTGCCTGGACCAAAATGCCCATCTCTTCTCTGAATTTGAAGGGGGTTCAGTTCTGGCACAAATGTTGCATCTTCCTCTTTTTTTTCGGGACTAATGTGTCAAGCTGCAGTTGAGAGCTCTATTCTCAGTTATAATCTTTAGTTGGCTGCTGTATTTCTATGCACTTTAAGAAAAAAATGAACAACCTGCACACTACCTGCACACTATTGTGTTTCATGGTTACCTTTACAAGTAGAATCATAGAGTCATAGAATGATTTAGGTTGGAAGAGACCTTAAAGATCATCCAGTTCCAACCCCCCGCCACAGGCAGGGACACCTCCCACTAGATCAGGGCGCTCAAGACCTCATCCAGCCTGGCCTTGAACACATCCAGGGAGGGAGCAGACACAACCTCCCTGGGCAACCTGTTCCAGTGTCTCGCCACCCTTACTGTGAAGAATTTCTTCCTAACATCCCGTTCAAATCTCCCCTCCGCCAATTTGAACCCATTCCCCCTCGCCCTGTCATTACAAGACCTTGTGAACAGCCCCTCCCCAGCCCTCCTGTAGGCCCCCCTCAGATACTGGTAGGCTGCTATAAGGTCTCCTTGAAGCCTTCTCTTCTCCAGGCTGAAAAGCCCCAACTCCTTCAGCCTGTCCTCATAGCAGAGGTGCTGTAGCCCTCTGATCATCTTTGTGGCCTTCCTCTGGACTCTCTCCAGCAGTTCCATGTCCTTCCTGTGCTGGGGGCTCCAGAACTGCACACAGCACTCCAGGTGGGGTCTGACAAGAGCAGAGTAAAGGGGCAGAATCACAAAGTAGTTGTTCTTCTGTGGAGTGTGCATTACCCACCAGAGGGAGCCAAAGCCGAGAACTGTCAGGTTGTCACGGACTCGGGAGAAACGTTTAGGTTGGAAAAGAACACTGAGGTCATTGATTCCAACCTTTAACCTAGCAGCGCCAAGTCCACCACTAAACCGTATCTCTGAGTGCCATATCTGCACATCTTTTAAATGCCCCCGAGGATGGTAACTCAGCCACTCCTCTGGGCAGCCTGTACCCATGCTCGATAGCCCTTTCAGTGAAGACATTTCTCCTACTAGCCCTTCTAAACCTCCCCTGGTTGACCTTTCAACTCATCTTGGTTTTGGCTCCCTCTGGTGCGTAAGGCACACTCCAGAGAACAACTACTGGTAAAGGTAACCACGAAATATCATGAGTTGACCTTTCAACCCACGTGTGTTCCTGGATGAAAGTCTTCTCTTACACTTAAACGAGCTTTGGATTTGGGTGTCTTTCCTCAGGTTTGCTTGGGGACTAGAGGGGAAATCAATGCACCTCCCTGTTGGTCTGTTTTGGGAACTGTCACTTGGGTGTCAAAGCAGTACCCTGCCAACGTCCATGTCATAGTACTTTGGGGTTCTTCTGTGCTGTTCTATGTGATACGAAGAAGGACACCGAAATTGCATAAAAGAGAAATATCTTTGAGGGTAAAGTAATTATCTCTGAAAAAATTAGGCCAGGTAGAAGCAGGGGTGAGTAGATTATCTGTGCCTTTAAAAGGAAATCTCTCAAAATTCCTGACAACAAACAGGCTGGGGAATCTTTCTGCTATATATTAAACTGACATTTTGTTTTTCCAGAAATAAATTGGCTGTAAAAGGCTAGAAGGTGTAGTCCATGCGTATCATATTTTGATTTTGTTCAGCACAGAGATGTGTGTCAAGTGCTAAAGTGTTTATTTAACTGAATATTTTGGAACTAAATGTTTAAGTGTTTCCAAACTTACATTTTTCTTTAAAAATCACTGTATTTTGACATACTACAATCTACCCAAACTCATTATCATATACTGAAAAGTGATCTGATTTTTTTTTTTATTCAGACTTTTTCTTTTAATCCAGCTCAATTGCAGTGATTTCTTAAGCATGTATTGATAGAAGTTTGTTAAAACTCAAGCCATTTTAAAAATTGTATCAAGCCATGTTTTCATTATTACATGTAAAAAATCCAGGCCTCTAAAATGATTTTAAATCAAGTCTTAGTGCTATGGTGAACAGGTAAGGAGCCTGACAAGTCCCATTAAAAGTGATTAAAAAGAATTCTTGGGAATGTTGATGTAGGTGATTTATTTATGAATAAACATGAAGGGTTAACACATCTCTTTGCAATGTGTGTGCCAATAGTAACAAGGGCAATGAACAGGGTGATCCCTAGGGCTTCTTCTGTGGTAACCAACTGGTCAAGGTTAGAGGGGTTTTATTATTCTTGTTCTTGGTTTTCATTCTCTCTGTTAAATCATAAGATCAATTTACTTTTCATCAAGTTTTAATTAAAAATCTTCCTGTGACTTAGAGGACAGGAGGAGTGTTGGTCGTGCTGGAAAAATGAGCTTGCTTCTTTCCACATGTTCCCTTCTGCACTTGGAATAAGTCATCCACAGAGTAATAAGCAGATGTTGAGACATGGAGAGTAGCAGCTGAAAGGTGATAAGGAACAGCTTCTTGCATGATTTCTGAGTTGCAGCTGACCATATGAATAGAAACAGTCTTTAGGAATAAAGGAAGTTGTCTACTTTGTACTACAAGAGGCAGGTAAGTTCACACAGTTAATTATAGCTGAGCAATACACAAAGCTGGTCCTTGTTGCCTCTAAGCTGCTTTCCACTTGCTCAAGTCATTTCTAATTTTCAGTGTGGTGGCACTCTTTGACTTCTTAAAACTGTTAGTCTATTAGTCATAAGAAATATGACTAAAGGAAGACATTGAAAGTTCCCTAAATAGTCAAACTTGAATTCTACACCCATGAATTATAGGTAAGCAGCCTATTAGACTTCCAATAGGATTTATTTTTCCTGGTTTTTTTCTTTTTTTAATTCAAAATTTGTCATACAAAAATAGTAACAGTCTCATTAAATGATTTCATCTTCAGCTTGGGTTTCTGTTCCTTTATGATATTTTATAATGTCTTCAAAGGAAGATACAGGATGGTTTATATCAAATTGTTGTCTGATGGATTTCAGAAGTTGTCTTATAGACTGGAAGACGAGGTTTTAACAGGGGGTTTTCTGTTTGTTTTTTTTTAAATGTCTGGATTCTGTCTAACTTATGAACATATTTCAGCATTTGAGAGAGGAGAACTTGTTTATTTGTCTGTCAACTTATTTAAGTAATGGCATAACTTGTTGAGTTTTCCCCCTCTCCCCCACTCCAGCATTTCAGTGGGAATTAATCTGTCAAATGTAGTAAATTTAAAAAAAAAAAAGCAAACAATTGGAAAAGAGTAGCAGGAGGCTCATAAATTTGGAAACTAAAACCAACCCTAAGTTATTTGGTGTGCAATTGTACCTACTTAACCATGGCTGTTGAATAAATTACAGTGCATATGACACTTGAATGTTCACTTTATGGTTTTCTTAAAATTGAAAAGGAGAAAATCTTAAAACTTTTTTTCTGAAGAGGAGATATATTGTAATTACTTCCAGATGCAGTTAACTAGCTATGAAATGGCCCTTCACTTCCCTTTTTTAGTTTTTTTGGATTACTTTTCACACTCCTCCTTGTTATTTCTGACACTTCAATTTCTGCTTCAATTCTGTCTCTTGTTTGGGTTTATTTTTCTCTATTACTTTCTGTGTGGGTAATGCTTTCATATTCTCTGTTTTCACGTTCCACTTCCCTTCCCCTCAGAATTTTATTGCCTCATACTTAATTCTGAGGTCAGGGAAGTGAAAGGAATAGGAACACATGCCAGCTGCAGACTCAGGAAATATACTCAGCTCTGTGTTTGAACTTGTACTTTTTTTTATTATTGACTCAGGGCTCTGGTTTGATAGATTCATGCCAGTTGCTGCATGGAATACACATTTCTTCAGGGGATACTCCTATATACACAAAAGAATAATTCCATGCTTGCATCAGAAATTCAGTGAAAGATTATATTGTATGTGCTTATAAAGCAGTAGAAAGTATTTTTCACCAGCGAGAATGTAGGACTAAAATATTCTTTTTTGTAACTGAGATGAATATCAGTCTTCCATCATTATATTTTTCTAAAAAGCCAGGTCTCTTAATAATGTCTTTGTATTTGCTCTCTTGCTCTGTAGTTGGTGTATTGTCATTATATAAACTAAGTCCAAGTGATATAAGGGATTCATCCAAAGAGTACATCTTGCAGGGGCAAACTCCTTCACCCCTTCCACAACCTACTTTATCTTCCACTAGCAAACTCCTACTCAAATACTTCTTCCAAGCATAAGTCAAAGGGTATTCTTCCCTGGTTTGATATGCCAGTCTGGCATGCAGCTTTATGCAGTATTTGTTGAGATTGTCAGCCTGAAATTTCTGAGAATAAGACCTGTGCTGTGCTGTGCTGTGCTGTGCAGTGCAGGAGTCTTCTCTCGTTTGGTGACCTACTCCTAGTATCAGCTAGGAGTTTCTTATTCACTTTTGCTCTGTGAAAATACTGTAGTCACATGAAAAAATGATAGGCTTTCTAAGGGACACTAGTCCTACAGAATGGTAGGAAAGAATACTCAGAATTACTTATGCAGTATGTTTGACGGGATTTGAATGATGTGGTTTGGAAATCTACTGTCTACTATTCACTTTGATTTGATTTTCAAATGGCACTGGCAGTATTTTATATCAAAGGGAGAAATAGTTTGAAAAGGCAAATCCAGCTGCAAGGAGTTAAAGTGTTAGAAAGAAGACTGATGAAAGAAGGAAGAAGCAAGAGGCCATACATAAAAGAGGCCATACATATAAAGAGAATAATCTGAAATGTATGTGATTTTTCTTATTTGGTCCCTTATTTTATCACTGGTACGTCTGCAAGGTTTAAAAGCTAGATTTGCAGATGGAAGTGATGTTGAGAGCACAGCAAATCACGATGTGTTGTGCTTCCAGATTCAGTGCAACCAGAGACAGGGTCAAAATATTTGTAGTGGGTTTGCAGTTACCTGCCCCCCCACCTTTATAAACCCCAGCTAAAACTCAGAAAAAAACACTGGAAGTTAATAAATGAAGCTTTATATTTACAGCAATGCAAATATACAAGCAAATATTTACAAGATATAACAGATATTTACAGTGAAATTTACATTTTTACAGTGAAAATGTAATACAGACACCACACCCCTCCCGGAGACCAAAATCACCAAGAGAGGGTAACCAAACTCCCCCCTACCACCTTTCCACCCTTCCCCAGCTTTATCTCACCACCTCTTGATGCTGCAGATAAGCTGAAGATCAATCAGAGATTAGTTATAGGAGAAGTTAGTAGTTTTAGTGATTTTACTCTCAATTTAGCCACCAAGACCAAGAGACAAAGGAGAGAGAGCGGCTGGAGCCAGCACAGACAGAAGCAGACTGTTAATCTGGATATTTTGAGAACAGCTCTTAAAACAACTTTTTTTTCCTTTCTCAGTGAAACTCGGTGAAGTGACACACTGTGTTTAACTCTCTCTCAGCCAATAGTCTAATTTCTCACTCAAATTCTCCAATTAGCTCAAACCAACACAATATTTCAAAAGAAGCAAAATGGAACCACATTTAAAATCCCAAATACTATACAAGACAGTCTTTTATAGCAGCAAAATGTGCAGTTAACTAGCATTAGCTATTTGGCAATCTGATGGGTTTTTTTTTTTTTGTTTCTGAACTGTCATTGCCAGAGCAGCAAGATCGTCCTTCCAGTATTCCCTCTCCCAAGGTTGTCATAATTTGTATAAATAGTCCAAATCAGGCTGCATCAGAGCATCTGGGGTTTTATTCTGTACCCTGCTCATCTAGCTGATTCTGACAGTGTTGTCATACAGCTCTTCACTGGCTTGTGCACACATATATGGGAAGAATTCAGTCCTCCTTGTACATTCACTTAGGCTTCAGAGTTTACCTAGCAGTGTGACAGAATAAGGCTACGGCTCTGTTTCCTCTGCTTTAACTTGACTGTTCTTTTTCACGGCAGTAAAGAAGAAGCCGTAGTGTTGAGTGCTAGCAAAGGAGATGTAGTGGTTACACTGCTATGCCAAGACTCTCCCTGGCCGCTGTTCAGGGAGAAACTGTAACTAATGCCTGCATCCTTGTGATCTTTAAGTAATGAATGCTTACAAACTGTGGTCTTGCTTCTCCAGAAAAGGAGGTTATGCCCGATTATTGAAAATATTTGGGTGGCTCATGAGATCTTCAAAAGTATCTTTTATAAATTCTTCTGGGGTTTTTGAATATCACACTGGGAGCCTTCCAGCAACTGCAAGTGCCTAATTCTGCCTGAAAATCTGGGTGTTTTCAGCTAGCTGTGTTCAGTCTGAAGGCAGAAGGGTTCAGCTCTCTCATACCTTTGTTAAACCTTCCAGGTCCTAGTACCTGCATCCTATCTTGCCTGTTGTCTGCTCCCAGAGCAAATTCTGTATTATTACTCCACTACTTTCAGAAGGGTCAGCAGGGCAGCCCTTGTTTTGCACTGAAATAAGTTTGACCCTAAAACATTCTTGAGACAGCACATTTTCTTTTCAGAGAGTGTTACAGATTTACAGACAAATTCCTGTTTTAGAAGTGCCTGTAGTGCTGTAGTAGAAAGCCCCCTCTTGCTGTGAACCGTTTTGCTGTAGCTTACAGGGCAGCAGGCTATTATGTAAGCAGAACTTCTCAACTTTAGCACATTTGCCTATTTTCACACTCTTTGGGGTTGCTGCAATGACTTTATTTGCACCTGCTTCCTTGAGATGCGAATAAATAGCATCTGGGCTGTCATCTCATGGCATTCAGCCACACTCCAGACACTAATATCACTGAGATAAAATTCTGGAATCTGAAAATCACAGGCATGTGGCCAAGTTACCTTCAGTTCATCTTGAAGGTGAGGTGGTTTCATTTCTGTTGCCATTACTTAAATAAAGGAGAATTGTTTCTTTGGGTTGATTAATTTCTGAAAGGGTTGTGCAAATGGAAGTCTCAAACTTTTAATATTGTTGTCCCATGTTCTATTTCAGTTATCTCTTCTGTTTTGCCATGGTACTTAATTTAATTTCCTGCAATTTCCCATCAATGTTTGTAGCAAGACTGCAGTGAAAAAATGTGCCATGTGGTTAAAGAAATGAATACCAAGTGACCTGAGTGCTCTGAAATCAGACATGTGATGAGGGAGGTGGGCTTAAGCTGTCAACAAGTGTATTCATTCTTGTGAGAATACAAAATGTCTGAACCAAATTTCATAATAATATTTTTTAATTCTAAGAGAATTCAAATTAAGTACCAAAGGCTCCTTATCAGTGAAATATACTAATTCTGATAGTCTCCATGATCTGGAAATCAAAGATATGATTTTCAGTGCTGAATTCAAGGTTCTGTTGCTATCTCAATATTTTATCAGGAAACTGAATCCTATTATCAAAGATCTGTAATTGAATATATAGTTTCTGTCCTCTTGTAAGTAATACCAGTCAAACAATGGCTTATTCTAGAAAATGTCTGAGCCCTTAAATTTTATGTAGCTTAGCTCAGAAAAAGTGTGGTGGTTTAGTAGTTACCTGCCCCCCCACCTTTTGAAATAAACCCTGTCTAGGACTCAGAACACTGGAAGTTGATAAGTGAAGCTTTATATTTACAGCAATGCACAATATACAAGCAAATATTTACAATGTATAACAGATATTTACAAATATATACAGTGAAAAGGTAATACAGAAACACCACAGCCCTCTCAGAGATCAAAATCCCCAAGAAGGGTAACCAACCACCCCCTACCTCCTTTCCCCCCTTCCCCAATCTTATCTCACCACCTGTTGATGCTGCAGATAAGCTGAGGTAGATCGGCCAGGGGGATTAGCAGTAGGAAAGAAGTCAGTAGAATTATTAAGAATCAGCTACAAAAGACAGAGGCAAAGGAACCATGCAAGAGAAGCAGCCATAGCCCAGTGAGGTCTGAAACCGTCTGACTACTTATGTTTGGGTTACACTTTTTTAAAACAAGTTTTATTTCTTTCTCAGTAAAGCTCTAGGTGAAGTGCCATACTGTGTTTTCCTCTCTCAGCCAATAGACTAATTTCTCACTCAATTTATCCATTTGGTTCAAACCAGCACAAAAAGATACCTGGTAACATTCCTTCTGAACAGTTACTGTGGTAAGAAAGTTGCATGAAGAAGATTGTGCTAATTTCTAAATTTTCTACAAGCTAGACAGCATCAGACTTTATACAGCGATCAACCCTCTGTATTTCACCTATAAAGTTAAATGATTAGCAATGCAGATGTTTGTGCACTTGGCCTTGTACTCACCAAGAAGGTGAGCAGCAAAATTTAGATAAGACTGTTCAAGCAACCTCATGAGATAGTCCTAGCATAACTACAGATATGTGTGTTAATTGTGTTTTGGGGTTGAGGGAGGTTTGTGTTGTTTTTTATTGGTTGGGGTTTTTTTGGGTTTTTTTGGTGTTTTAATGTAACATTAAGTGTGACTGTACTGAACTTCTTTGGTTAGGCTTTTATGGTGGAGAGGAATACATTCAAATGGAACTTGGCTGCAAAGATCAATAACCAGGCTTTGACCATGACAACAAATGAGGGGGGGAAAGTGGAATTTCAGACATTAGGGCAGGTAGTAGACAAGGCAACATGACAGGTACAATATTGCATTTGAAAACATTAATATGAACTTTAAAAGGTGATTCTGCCAAGAAAAGAACAGATAAAATACATTAATTACTGTAAGCTGTGTCTGAAGTGCCTTGCCTGTTTCTGAAGTAGTTTACACATTGCAGAGTGCTCAATTCAAAACTGGTGTAAATGAACACAAAGTGGAGCACTGCTTGGAATCTCCAACTGAAAACAACTTGAACATAAAGTTAGCCAAAGGACTTTTCTTTGCAACACCTTCATGGGTGTTGTTTTTGGGGTTTTTTAATTAAGAAAAATCCAGAAGTGAACTCCTGATTCCCATTCATTTCAGTGAGGCCAGAATTCTATCTGTGTTGCAACTGGATACATAAAAATCTGTGATGGGGAAATGGAGATCACTGTCAAGGGTGTGTTCAGGAGATTCATAATCCAAGTAATTTCAGACTTTATAACATAACAGGGACAACTCTGTAGTCAGAATAATTATCAGTCATATATTGGTGAGTATTTGCTTGTTGTTGAGGGTGTGGGATTTTTGTCTTGGAGATATGTTGTATGTATGAATCTTAGTGGTGGAGTGCTTACAGTGTGGTACACAGTAAAAACAAATGTCTAAGCTGTTAGAATTGAAAAGGCACTTGCAGAAAGCACCAAAATCCTACTGGTGAGGGATACAAAACTCTTCATTACAGGCAAGGGATGGGCCTCTCTTCTGGACTCTCTTGCCACCCATTTTGGCAGGTACTAAATGCAAATTTACTCAGAAATTAAGTTGGGGCGGGGGGCAGGGTGTGTGTGTGTGTGTGCAGGGGATGTGCATGTTTTACTATTCTGTTTTAGATTCTGTAAAACCTAATTAAATGAGACATTTACTTAAGTTAGTTACACAAAGCAGATTGGTTTTTATACATATATTTTTTTTTACCAGACTGTTAATGTAAGACCTTTTGGAAAAGAAGTATGTGAAGAAAGAGTCAGCTCCTTGCCAAAGTAAAGAGTACAGAATTCTCGAGGGAGGGCTAATACTTGGCCTCTCTCAGAATAGGTAAGAGTTTGTGTCTGACACTGACTGCATTATCAACAAAGTTTTACACCCAGAGCATAAACATATGATTTGTTCCATACAACTAGCTGCTAAATGCTTTTAAATAACATGACTGATCAGTCAAGCATCTTTAAAAAAAGTAAAAATTCTTGAGTCACAATAGTCATTAGCATAAAGGACATTCTCTTAAAATCCATCTGGATTAGAGATACTCATGGAAGTGTCTCTAAATAAAGTTAAGATCTGAAAAGAAGCAATTATTTATACAGTATATTTTGCATAGAATGGAAACATTATCTGCTTCATGTCAGTTGTACTTCTTAGTTTCAAAGATACTGTGAGACCTGAACTGTGAACTAAGGCTCCTTTTTCCAGAGATGCAGGAAGGCAAAAGTCACTTTCTGGGGATAAAACTCTCTAACAGTAACAAAGACCTCACTGGAGCAAAAAGATGCAACTCATTCTTCCCTCTGCCTGTTGGGCTGAGTTGGTTTTCCCTAGTGTTTGTGAGGTCTGTGAGAAATGTTTGGATAAGATCTTTTGGTGCCGTTCCCAGGCATGGTTCATGTGATATCAAAGAATCCTGATGTTGTGCCAGGGACCTTTTTGTCATTGGGAATTTGGAAACTGGATTTGTAAAGGGTTAGCTGGGCTGGAATACAAAGAAAACTCCTGAGCAACCTATCCTGGCAGGCCATCTTCTGTCAAATGCCACCAGGCACCTGTGCCAGGAGACTCCACCCAAAAGTAGAATGAGCAAGGGAGAGACAGGTGACAGTCAAAACACTGAATGTCCAGGCCATGGATTTGTGCTGAAATATGAGTTACTGGGATAAATAAATGAGGTCATTGTAACCTTCCTTAAAGCCAGAGCGTTCTTGTCTGGAAACAGGGAGATCAAAGAGAGAAAGCCCACCAGACTGACGTCTAATTATTATATCCTTAACTGCAAGAATTAGTGACCCTAGGTTCCTGGGGAGTAGGAAGGAGGAATTGTGACTATTCTCACTTACATACTATTGAAGCAGCATTACTATCTGTCTAGACATCTGTCTGAACCATTGGTTTCCAATATTTTTTCTACTTGTAACCCCTAAGTTTTGACCACTGGAATGGCAGTCCTGCATGAATGAAAGGTAAGCATACTTACACTTTTCCTTACCTTCCGTTAACCTCTTAAAGTCTGGAGCTGCAGACAGCCTATTTTGACTTCTGAGTAAACACAAGGAATTTGTCTTGAATGTACCATTGCTATTCACAATAGTTCTTTAAGGTGAAGTCTATCACCACTTGCTTACATTATGCAGAAGATGAGAAGGAAGGAAGTTTCCCAGAAGCCTTAAACTAGTAGTGATCACCTACTAAGTAAATTGTACATCCTTCCTTATGGGGAATTTTGCTTCAATTAACATAATCAAAAGGTGTTACCAGGTTTAAAATGTAGATATTTAATATTTTTTCAGAACTGTGGACCCCATGGGAAAGACAAGGAAATTAAGACAGGAAAAGGGACTGGGAAAAAAAAAAAAAAGATAAAGCAAGAAATGGCAAAAATGGAATTTGCTAGTCAAAAACATTGCACCATTGATCTTGCTTAGTGGAGATGAAAAGATGAGAAATAACATTTTAACGTATCCTCTTTATACTGTTTCTCTCAAATCCCAAAACATTGTTCTGCATACTGATGGATATGTTACGTAGCTGTTAGCATGCTAGGAAGCTACTTGTCTTGCTTTGAATTAGGGTTTTATAATTTTTAATATTTTTTTTTAATTATGTCACTTATTTCCATCTTGTTTTCATTCCATAGTTTGTATTATGATCTGGTGTCAGGAAGGCCTTGGACAGGTAAGTGTTCTGGGGGTCATAATCATAATTAAGCCTAAGTTCTGGATTCTTAATTTACACTGATTATTAATTTTCTGGATGGACATTCTATCACTTTTCTTTCTAAAGATCAAATTTCAAATTGCAATAAGAATTTTACAGTTTTATTATGTCTTAGCCAGATTTTTTTTCCACAAGTTTGCAAAGTTTATTAATAATATTTGCTGTATAAAACCTGTATATATATCAAATATCACATGGTTTGGCTTTAGTATGAACAGTTTCCTATCTGACTTAGTGCAAACAGTCTCAGCTCTGTATTCATTTGACATGATTTACCTTGATTTTCTCAGTCATCACTACCTCGGATCAACAGACAGATCAGCCAGAAAAGTTATTAGAAGTGCATATGTGTACATATACAGTAATTTATATGTCCATATGAAAGGATTTAAGCCTAGAGGTCCATTTGGCTTTAAATTTCATTGACCAACACCTGTGCCACTTACCTACTTACAGAAGTAAGGCTGTGGAAAGGGTGCATAACTTAGATTAAAAGGTGCTGACATAAAGCTGGAGAAAAGTTCTTGAGCTTGCTGCTGACTTAACCAGTTGATGCCCTGCTCCCTAGGTCACAATGTGTTCATAGGACACAGACCATCCTCCTGCAAGACCTATGCCAACTCCGCCTTCTGGAAACCAGCACATCCATCCTTTCTATACACTACTGCCTTGACCTACATTGGCTACTACCTGGTGCTTCCCAGCTGCAGTGAAGAGCAGCAAATTAACTAAATCATGCTGCGAAACTTAGAAACTGGACCAGTAGGTATTATTCTTTGTAAGCTTAAATGCACTTTTTCACGTTGAAAAGTGACTGCTAGATGTGGTATTTACAAAAATAATCAAGAGCTTGGATGGTGAAGATCTGCATGAGACTCCTCAGAACTGATCAGCACACTAAGAATTACTTGCTGAACACGTTCTCCAGTTGCTAAAAATGCGTGTATTCATTTTGCCTGTCCCTTCCACCAAAAACTTAACACTTATCAAAGAAAATGCTGTGAAACATTCTTCCAGCGTTTCTTCAGTATGTAGAAACTGAAGCAAACCAGGTTAGCTGCTTGGAATATCTGAACATCTATCATATTTTCTGTGAGTGTGAAAAATATAAAAGTTTTCTTAATGACATATGCAGCAAAGGGAAAGCAGAGCTGGAAATCCATTTAGGATATAATGAAATTTAGTATTATTTGGCCTATCTTTGTACTGTACTAGAATAGGCCCTTCATAAATACAAACATCACTATTTCCACTCCAACAAACAGATGATACTTCTGTACAACAAGAAGAATCTCGTCCCTGAGTAGTTGTGTTGTGCAGCCATCACCTGAATTGCCACACATTGTTAGAAGCTTCCTCTCCCTGTTACTAGTTTCGATACCCTTGGGAAATAGTACCATTCCTCACATCCCATGCTTTAAAATGTTCTTCAGTTGTGGATCTGGGTTTCTCTGGGCAGAGTAAGGTCAGCCTTCCCCATGGACTTTGTGCTGCTAGGGTAGTATAACTGCCAACAGTGTATCTTACTTTTGCCAGGGGAATGCAATGAAAATGCAACAAGAGTTCACCCAGCTGATCACTGGTGGTGCTCAAAATGTGCCCTTAGGTGGGGAGGATCTGATGGCTCTGGTCCCCTCCTGTCCTGATGGATGGATGTAAATACTACATTATTTAAGTTATTTTCAGAGAGAACTTGAAGGGGAAAAGGTAGGAAGAAGGAGAAACACCAGATTAAAGTCCTCTGGAGATTCATCTTAGCCTCTAAGGATATATTGGTGCCTTCTTACAGCTCAAGAGCTGCTGACCCAATGCATTTCCTCTGCCCAAGGGCAGAATCAGTTATAATTAAACAGGTGCTGACGTGACTGTCTCACCTGTCTTGTAGTGTCTTCATTGCTGGAGATACTTCCCCAACGTAGTGTGTCCCAGTGCTTCACTGTCATTATGCTTGGACAGTTCACTTCTGTTTTCTCCCTTGTGTGTTCTTCAGTGCTTCATCTAAAAGACATTAATTATTGTCACTTTGACTTAGATTGTCCTTTTCCACTTGGAAGCAAACTTTCACATTACTGAGTACTATTGACTTCAGTTGTTTTGTTTCTAGGCTCTGTTCAATTTTTCATTAGAATTCATTGTCATCTACACCTCTTCTCTATCTTATTGCTTATTTAAACTCCCTTAAATATGGTTTCCAAAATAGTGTATCATTACTTAGAACATCTTAAAACATCATTTCTATTTCTTTATCTCACATTTGGAGTTTTTTTTAATGGGATAAATTAATGACACATTAATCTTACTCTCTTCAAATCCTAAAGGTCTTTTATTGTCACAGATTATTCTATTTTAATGATTAAATAATTGTTAAAGTGCTGTTCCTTAAAACTAACATCAAATTCATACTAGAGATATTTACCTGGTAGACACTTAAATTATTGTTTTTCTAAATTTTAGGCTAAAAGACTATTGAAAAATGAACCAGCTACATGCTGCTTGACAGTTATAGATTATGCCAGTAGAATCGGGTTTGGAGCCACTGATGGAAAATGGGTAAACTCCAGAATATGTTGCTCTGCTGTTATTATTCAAATCATACACTCAACAATCATCAGGTTCCTCTACTGAATCACTTGCTCAAAAAGGAAGAATGAGGGAGCTGGCTAACACTGATATAAACTTCATGAAATGCAAAGAGTAAGTTAATAGATAGGTCAAGGATTTATGTTTGTAAAAATCTACTTTCTCTTTTCAAAATTACTCTTACATAATTTTATTGCACTTAGAAGAAGCAAGTACAATAAAACAGTTTGGTCATATTACCAGGCTTGTTACCTTAAGAAAGAAGGCAAAGGACAGATAACTGATGGTTTAGTACAACAAATATATTACTTTGGACTTACATGTTCTGATCTTCTAACCTGAAAAGGAGCAGGAGGCAGTCGTTACTAAAGAGATGCATAATTTGTTTGAAATAAGGCTTTGCTGGCTGTCATGTTGTGTGCTGTCTTTATTTGGGACTCAGGTTTTAAGCATCGTGTTTGACTGTTGTGAATGGCTCCCTCTTTACCCATCTGAAGTACTTTGGAGTAAAAAATTCTAATTACAGTGACACAAGTTAGAAGCCTTCAGCGGAAATGTGCACAGCAAAATGTTTTTGTTGTTTTTTTGGTTTTTTTTTTTTAATAGAGTAGGCTTTTGAACAAAGACAAAACCTGATTAGTATAGATTCCATACCTTGTCAAGGCCATAGTTTAAAATTCTGTCTTGGTCTTACCAGTTATTCAGGCTGTTGAATAGGAGATGAAGAGTCTGCTGAAGAGCATGTTTATACAACACCTTTAGTTGTGAGCAGAAAATAATAGTTTTGTATCCGTGGGAAAAGAAAAGGTGGTTGAAAGCACAGTCCCTTAGCTTCGGCTACAAAGAACTGAATAAAAATGTTATTTTTATATTAATCAGACAATTCCTTTTAGAAACTGTGCTCAATTTAGTGAGAATGACAACTAAGGCTATAATCTGGGAACACTTTACATATCCTTATATGCAGATTGACTTTGGCCATAAGGCTCAAGAAAGAGCCTTATCAAATGACCTGTTGCTTTGGCAAGCATAGCAACATGATCTTAACTTCTTTCTGCTGAGTTTTTTGAATCAACTTCTGCCTCAAGGCTGTACTCCAAAACATCAAGATTTCAGTGCTTTGAGGGTTTTCATTTGTTTGTGTGTTGGGGTTTGTTGCTTTGAGGGATTTTTTGTTTGGCTGGGTTTTGTTTTGCTTTCTTTAAAATCCTTTACCCAGCAGCAGAGTAAGATGCAGAAATATTTCTGGTTACAGTCAGGACATTCTTCCCGTGAGGGACTTGCACAATTTGAATTATTAAGTTTAGAATTTCTTCTCGGTTTGTTGTAACTCTCCTAAGTTTTAACAGCCTGCTACAGTTAGCAGTTACTGAATCTGCAGTTTGGTTACTGTGCTAGTGCACAAAGGCAAGCCTTTGAAATCTTCTGGGTGCTTTCTTCTCTGCTCTTGTACCTCATCCCAGCAAGTACAGATGACAAGTCATTAAACACGAGAGAGAGATGTTAGCAAGAAAAAAAAAAAATTATTAGGTATGAAACTTATGTCTGACCTGCTTTCCCCCAAAACCAATCCTGTCTCCTTAGCAACAGCCACAAGTATGTGACATAACATTCAGGATTTCTCTAAAGAAAATTTTAAATATTAAAATGTCACTTTTCAAGGAAGCATCACTTTTTATCCTCAAGCAGGTTTCAAAAGTGCACAGTATGTTTACAGGAAAGCAAGCTTTGCAGCTTGTAAAGCTTTATCAGCTAATAAATAAGTGCACTCTCCACGACAAGCAGGGCCAGCTACTGCACAGGCCAAAGAACGAACACACACTTTAACGTACCTGACCTGGCAGTGCTTTTGGAATAGGGAGGTAAGTCTTCTTAATTGAACTTTAGAATAGTCCTGATATGATAATCACAAGTTTTATTGCAGTGTTCTTTACGTAAAATCACCCAGAAGTACCTTCAGTTTACTACAAGTATTTTAATAGTGTAAGAGGTGAAATAAAATTATTCTTACCTTCTGCAGCTACATAAAATGTAATCATAACCTAGATGAACTTGCCTCTCCGGCTATATTACTGTAAGATTACAGATTACTGCATTTAAAATAATAGCAAACATATGTATTTTTATTCAGACTCAATGGTCTGTTTCTGTATGATTTCAGCTATTATAAATTTCCAAGTTTTATGAAGAGTTCTTCACCAATGCAGAAATTCCTATGATCTGACACTCAGAAATCCAAGTCATTTACCCTTTTTAAAAACTTCTTTAAAAGTCTCCCAAAACACATATAATAGTGAGATTATCTTGCATCACATGTTCCACTCTACTTATACAACTCACTGTGTTCAACAACACAATTATTTGTTATTACGCTCTTGGGGGGGGGAGGAATTTTTTTTTTTCTTATAGCATTTACCATCTAAGTATATGGTTTTGCTATCTGTTCACAGGATAAAAGTTTGGGATCCATTTGAACACCATCATACCATTATTCCTGGTTAGAAAGGCATACATCATACTGTGATCACTACACTCCAGCTGCCAGAGAAAAGGGCAAAAGCAGCCCTACTTGCAGCTGTGTAAAACCAATTATACTGGTCATGCTTCCAGAATTCTATTTCTCACCCTTAATGGGTAATAGAGGGCATGCTACAGTTAAACATTTACAAGGCTAAATTTCCAAGCAGACAATAATGGAAGTATATAGTGGGCTGCCACCCTGGTACGGTTTTGGTATTATCTTGGGTTTATTTTTATTGGAGAAATGAGAGATACTTTCTCCTTTTAAATGCAATCCTGAAGACTTGAGCCTTGCTGTCTGATAGGGTCAGAAGAAGCCTTGGAACAGTTCTGTGTCTGCCTAGGCAGCAGCTAACAGCTGAGGGAGCATGCAGCACCCCTGTTTTGGCCCTGCATTGAGGAGCAGAATCAATGATCCCTGTTACCAATCTCTCCCCAGTCTGAAGCATTAGGCTATTTTAGAGGTTATGATACAGTATTCCTCAGTCACCTATTAAAGGCATTCTTCAAGACGTAAAAACGTAGTCCAGAGAGGACAGGATCAAAAACAGTCAAACAACAAGAAAATACAACTAGCTGTACCAGATAATCTTAATGCAAATGACACAAATTTTGAGGGGGCAGATGTTTTTTACCACAGGTCCCCTTTACTCTAGACTTTTTATTTCCATTTATATTAATTTCCACCACTCAAGCCTCTTAACCTCAAAGAGCATAAAAGCACTATCGCCATACAAACCTAAAAGGGACTTCTCTGGGACAACTATGAATGCCAGGTTCCTGTAGGCAAATGAACTAATTGCACAACATCTGTTTATCTCCCTTGCTTTGCCTTTTAAAAAATAAACCAACCAACCAACCAATACTGTTCCTCCACTGCCAGCAAATACAGCAACTGTAGTAACCTCACACTGTACCTGTCTGGGCTGCCATCTCCTGAATGAGCCTCACTGTATTCCCCACTGGAGGGTTACAGTTGCAAGTTAATTGCTGCCTTTTTGCTGAAAGTATAGAAGAAATTTAAGCAGCTACAACTTGTCAGGTTTTTTTTTAATGTATACTGCACATTATCATATGGCATCCAGTTTGCCTCCCACAGAAATCTTTGCCTCGCTGAGGCTATGCAGGGGGCAAAATGAAATGTAGAGGGTTATCTATAAGCCTACCATTTCCTAGCCTGACTGGTGACCTAAATAAAACTTTCAGTATTAGGTTTTTCCAAGATGTAATTTATATTATGGCTGTCAGGAGTTAAGATAGCAGTTGCCATGGAGCTTTAATCTTTTTTTAGGCTTTAGTCAAAGGAAGCTGGAAATCTGTATGCTGGGTAGAAGCCTGCTCAACAGAATTTTATTTAAATTGGGATGGAATTTTATCCTAATTTCTCTACTGAAAGTTTTTCTCAAAGGTTCTGGAATTCTATTTATTTCTCAGGAGAAGATGAAAGTTTCTTTTTAGGCATCTTAACTCACACTATGTTCAACCACAGAAGTACCCAAGTTGCTTCCCCTGAGCTCCCTCAACTATGAAGCGTAACTTTCTACTAGTCCTAGTGTGCCCATTTAATTACTGTAGTGAAATTCGTTCAGCAGCTGTACCTTTTTCACCTGCAAGTATGCAAAGGCAAAACTTTGGGGAGGATTGTATTTTCCATACTCCCGCTGAGCACTAATCTCTGCACTAGAAAGCAGGTCTTTGGAACAGGAGAAGTGATTACAGCTTGTATCTGTGTGTATGCCACTTGCAACTTCTTTGGTGTATGTTTAAGAAAAAAGGAAGCATGTGATGTGTGACGTGCATCTCTGAAAGTATAAAATTAGCCATGCTACAGTCAGTGCATTCTACTAGAAACAGTTGCATCAGAAAAGCTGCGCTCTGGTCTCATATTTGAAGCTAAAACATTGCTGTTTGACTTAAAACTGAAGTTGCCCTACCAGATAAACCAAAATAGGTCCAAAAAACCTGCAGAATTTGTCCAAACAAGCTTTTAGAACTCTTATCCTACCTCAGGTTAAAATTAGAAAGTATTTTGGTGCAGTATGAGTTTAATCTTAAGAGACTTGGACTCAAAGGCAAATGATGGCTTCATTTAATGAAAAAAAAAGCCAGAGTTTTCACTAAACAGAATTGTTTCCTAACCAACTGGTAAAGGAAATCCATAATCTTCAAGCTTTTCCAAAGACTGCAGGGTAATCAGAAAAATGGCACAACAGAAGACTTCAAACTTTTCCAATTCTATAATAGTAAAACACAAACACCTTTTTATTGCAGGAATCATAACCCCATGGGTCTTGCACAGTTACATCTGGTTTTACCATTGACAGAAAGATGTCTAACTAACACTGAACTAAGAAGAATCCTTGTAGGTTTGAGGGACAGCCCTGCATTTTGAGAGGATCAGATGCAAAACCAAGTGTCCATTCTACTGGGGGTGGGGAAGGACTGCTTTTGAGAAGCATCTGCTAGCAACCAAGGATCACCTGAGGAAAACTAGACACTTTAATAATTAAAGACACAAGAAGCATCTCTGATCTCTTTAAGACAGCCATTCAGAGGCATAGTTGTCACTGTGCCCAAGAACAGCTCTGCACTATGAACAAGATTTGGAAAGCCATGACAGTGAAGGGAAATGCTTAAAGTACCTCAAAAGAACTTTGGAGAGGTGAGGTGAATAAGAATAGAACAGCCTACCTTCAAGAACAAATGCTTTACTCTGAGCTGCAGGATAGACATCTCTGTTCAAGGTTTTCAGCCTTTTTTTGAGATGGGAAACATTCAAAGCAGCAACTGCCATGATTTCCCTAACCTCATCTGACTGGTGTAGTTCAGACCCTCCCAGCATACAACTCAGTTTATCTGGTCTGTAACATTCCACAGGTCAAACCATACATAGTCTGTTTCAAGTCTCCTCTGCAGACGTGAGCCACTGTTGCTAGTCCTGACAGGAAGACATGCTACTTCTAAGCATGAACAAGTTGCTTTTTGTTTGCCCATGATAAATTTCTTTGCTGAGATGCACTGAGTGGACAGACTGCATTTCAGGAATAATACTATACCATTGAGTTTAAAGCAGGCTTCAGCAAGCAATAGCTACCAATACTAACTTTGAAATATTCAACAGAAGAACTTCAGACATCTCACTTGATCTGATAAAATATCGTCATGATTTGCAGGGGCTTTTATCATTGCTCTGTCAGATTCAGTTATGCATGGGGGAAAAGACAGGTCTAGATTAGATTGCAGCATTTAAAGCAATTTAAAGCTTCTATATGAAACCTGCAGTATTTTTGCAGTTTAAGGTGCTAATGTCAAGGACTTGCAGAGCTACCAAAGATGAGACCTCTTCATAAAAGAAATACATATAGGAATAAGCATTACCAGCAGGGCAAGGGAGGTGATTCTCCCCCTTTACTCTGCTCTTGTCAGACCCCACCTGGAGTACTGTGTGCAGTTCTGGAGCACCCAGCACAAGGACATGGAACTGCTGGAGAGAGTCCAGAGGAGGGCCACAAAGATGATCAGAGGGCTGCAGCACCTCTGCTATGAGGACAGGCTGAGAGAGTTGGGGCTTTTCAGCCTGGAGAAGAGAAGGCTTCAAGGAGACCTTATAGCAGCCTACCAGTATCTGAAGGGGGTCTACAGGAGGGCTGGGGAGGGACTGTTGACAAGGTCTTGTAATGACAGGACGAGGGGGAATGGGTTCAAATTGGCGGAGGGGAGATTTGAACGGGATGTTAGGAAGAAATTCTTCACAGTAAGGGTGGTGAGACACTGGAACAGGTTGCCCAGGGAGGTTGTGTCTGCTCCCTCCCTGGATGTGTTCAAGGCCAGGCTGGATGAGGTCTTGAGCGCCCTGATCTAGTGGGAGGTGTCCCTGCCTGTGGCAGGGGGGTGGAACTGGATGATCTTTGAGGTCTCTTCCAACCTAAACCATTCTATGATTCTATGATAAAAAGAGGGAGAAAGAAATGTAAGCCCTTCACATGCTAGTATGGCAGTTGCTGCAGTTCTGTCTCAATGGACTCTAGGTTTTAGGGGAAATTGAACAGGGAACAGTTCAGCCCAGCTGAGTCTGAAGAATAAAACCTCCGATGAAGGCTTTCAGAATCAGATCTGTTGCAGTCAGAAATTACACAAACCACAGAAGTGCCAAACTGCTCATTTTTAAGTATGAATTCTGACAGCCTGTAGTAGTTTCTTTGAAGACAAAGTTAGAGGCTCTTAAAAATGAAGGAAAAAATATCCTCAAATGCAGGAAACACCCTTTTTACAAAGGCTCTACAAAGAACATCTAAAATAGAAGATCCTTACATTCAGGGAAGAGCAGGACATTTCACTTACCTTCCTTCTGTACTAGTTTCAAGACCTGTCAGTACTACATTACCATTTCTGGATGCGTAGATGAGTGTCAGGAAAATGGTGTTAAAATAGTTTAAATAAGGAGGTATTATCACTGTGCTTTTCAGCAATTAGAAGATACTAAGGCACAACAGTATGCAGAAAGTTATGCTTCAAAAATATCCCACCTACTAAGGCTGGCAATTAATTGGATTGATTTGGATCCAGGCAGCTTGCACAAGACAATAAAGTAATACACAGCAAACAGGGAAGAAATCTGTATTAACCTTCCAGACCCGACAGAATTCCAGAGTCAAAAATAAAGTAACTGCTGGAGATAGCAAGGTGCCCTTCTAATACAGGCAGCAAATATTAATTTGCTCATCTTGCCTTCAAAATAGTAAGATTTTTATTAGGGGTATTTGTTTTGAAGTTTGTTTTGATTAAATGATTAATCAGACTGTTCCATAAAGACAGTGATCAAGAACTGCTCTGATACCATTCCTTTTGAATCGTTTATGGGGACCTTTTACTGCTGCTGAACTTACATTGCTTCAAAACTAAAAGGCAAAAAAAGCAAGAACTTAAAAGTACACAGTATTTCGATAAAACAAAAATGTAACCTATGCTGTTAGAATGTAACATTAACTTTCAGCGAGGATAGATTTCGTGTTCAGTTACCTGTATTTCTATCAAATTCCAGTATTTGCTGCCCAGACTTTTTTTTCTTTTTGCAATAAGCTAGACTTATGCCTGCCTGCACCCCTAGAAGTGTTCAGGGCCAAGTTGTACAGGGTTTTGAGCAACCTCTTCTCAAAGAGGAGGCTCAGAGGAGACCTTATTGCTCTCTACAACTACCTGAAAGAAGGTTGTAGCCAGATGGGTGGTGTTCTCTTCTCCCAAGCAACCAGGAACAGAATGAGAAGGGACAGTCTCAAGCTGCACCAGGGGAGGTTTAGGCTGGATGTTATGAAAAAATTCTTCAGAGTGATGCGCCATTAGAATGGGCTGCCCAGGAGGTGATGGGGTAACCATTCTTGAAAGTGTTTGAAAACCACAGTACTTAGTGCCAGAGTTTAGCTGATTAGATGGTGTTTGGTAATAGTTTGGACTTTGTTATCTTAAATGACTTTTCCAACCTGGTTAATTCTGTGAACCTAATCTACAATATGTCTCTTCCAACTGACAAGGGGATTTGAAGTAGGTGATCTTTAAGGTCCCTTCCAACCCAAACTATTCTATGATTCTGTGACAGTCAAGACATATCTTGAAGATGGACTGGTTTAACAATTTATTGTTCATTTTAATTTCATTAGTGAGGCTCATCCCTTTATGAAAGAAATAAACATTAAGAAGCAACACACAAGTTCTCCACTTACCTTCCTGGTTTCAAACTAGCATCTTATGTGCATCTTCAGCAATTACAATTGATCTTCTATGAAAATGGATGCAAAACCACAAAATTAGGTTTGGCTAAAGGAGGAGGTAAAATGCTGAACACCAGATAACATCAGATCTTGCCTCATGTACAATTTAATAAATTAGCCAGAGCACTTCAAAGAGGTAACTTTAGATGCACCTGTGTATATTTGAGGCACTCTGCTAATTGGCTTACAAAAATGAATTAATTCTATATTTGAGCAATTGCATGTACCAGGCAATTGAGTACCATTTCCCCATCAGTATCTCCACTGGAAACCTTGAGAATTCCTATTCCCTGATAAAAGGGCCATTAGCATAAAAGCAAGCATCCTTGCATTAGAGATATTTATCTGGACCACTTTCAGAATCTAAAATTTCCCTTCTGTAACAGCACAACATAAACGCTTCCTACTTTAGCAATTATTCCAGATGAACAATTATATAAGGTTCCCAGTTTTCTCCTTTGCCTCACAAGAGTATTCTTGATTTAGTCAGTAGAAATTCAAGCAGTATTTCTAAAGATAAATTAGTAATGGTAGAAGTTACAATTTAATTTCTATTTTCTTCCTCAAGTTCAGTGTTTATTTAAGTAATGTTTGGTTTTTAATACTAGGGAGCATTGCCACTGTAGGCAGACATTAGATGTTGATACAATCACCAGCCCAAAGCTTCCAACCAGTCTTTCAAAAAAATGTAATTTAAGAGCTCTTAAGTCACAGCAAGTACACAAAGGAGTAAGACACACAGAGGATGACTTACATTACTTGTTCCCAACAGCTGATTTGATCATTCTTCATTAATACCCATGATCTAGCCTCATTCTGAAGCCTGCATTTGCAACCTTGATTAGCCACTACGCCTGGAAAGCAAGACAGGGCCTTGGGATAAGGTTTACTTTCTGTCCTACCCTGCTGAGGGTCGAAGCCTTTATAGTACTTTCCTGCAAAGGCTGTTTGCTTACTGTGGTACAGTTGTCCCCAGTGGAGCTAGTCCACTTCATAAACCTACAATTTTAGAGCAAGAATTGCAAACACTGGCTTCATGCTCCCCTGCCATATGCTAACTAGCATTACTTACAAATGCTAAATTCAGATAAGGAATCAGACCATAACTGCAGAAACAGGCTCGATATTTTATGTAGCTCATAATATTTAGAGTCCTGCAGATTGATTCATACCATCTGTCTCAGCAGCAGAGGCTTTCTTTATGCCAAGCAGTGCTCCCAGCCCTCCAGCCCCGGCCGCCACAGCCCTCTAGTGGTGATGCAGGAGGGAGCTTGGATGGCACTCAGCCATCCCGGATTGCTTTTTGTTCATCTGCCTTCTAGGCTGCCGTCAATTCAGCACAACTGCTTTTCAATCAGGCTTGGCCAGAGATGGTGCCACTTTGAGATGCTGCTGTGAAGGGATACCTTAGCAATGAAAAGAAGATACCTATGGAGACACTTCAGAGTGCTTGCAGCCCACCTAGAGAAAGCCCCCACACCCAGCCCCACAAAACGGCTCTGCCTGCCTTGCCAAGCCCACCAGGGCACAAGCAGTCCCAAAGAACACTTAAACAGGAGGCCTAAGTGCAATTTTTGGTACACCACTCAATTCTCAATTAACATCTCTCTTTACAAAGAAAGAGCTGTTTTCATCTTCTTTGCCACCTTCAAGTTGTGAGGCTGAAGAAGTTCACTTTCATTTACCACCCAGGTAGTATTTAGCCACTACAGACCTACTTCAGGACAACACTGTTACATAGCCTGTAGAACCTGATGGAATTTGTGTGGTGGTTCTGTGCCAGCCTTGCTTATGTATTTTTAAAGTTATTATCTATCAAAACTTGTGTTGAAAGCTTTTGTCTTCAAGCTTTTTAGATAGTTTCTTGACTCGAGGCCAAGAAACTGTGGTACTGTACCTAAACCCAAGTGTGGCCATGCATGTACACTAATACCACTTAAGGAAATGTTACTTTTATATCCCAGAAAATACCAGTCCTCTATCAACTCTCTTGAGACTACGACAAAGATTTTGTCACATTTCCAAGATCTGTTCCCTGAGGTGTCAATATCCACTCCTCTCAAGGGATCCTTCTTCCACTTCCAAGGCATGTATAGTCATTGGCAAAACATAATCAAGGAAACAGCTTTGGCATTAGAGCAACCATCTTAAACAGTAAAGACCACATCAGGATGCTCCACAAAACCCAAACAAAACCTACTAAGAATGTCCAGAACAGTGTGCACACCATAATTCTATCAGATTCAAAAACTGACTCCCATGTGTAAAGTCACAAAGACAAGAGTTTAATATTGACACAAAAAAAAAAAAAGATAGTGGTGTTTCTTCTTGAAATAACATACTGGTCATATGAAAGTCACTGAAGAGGTCTGCTTTTAGCTTGGAAGACTTTTACAGTTACAGCTGAATTCAGAAAACCTAATTCCAAATGTGATGCTAACACAAAAACTGAAAAGACCTGGGATAAAGAACAAATTCAGTTGTTAAGATTCTAGCAGTTATGTGAGGCCTTTCAACACCTTTCCCATAGCATGAAAAATTCTTCAGTATCTTTCCCACCACCATTATTTCAAGATTCTCAAGGTTCTTTAAAATACTAATAGGGTTAAATTGAAATCAAGCGCCATATGTTTGCAATGTCTTCTGTGAAGGTCTGAAGCCACCCTGTTTCAATTATTTGGTTATTCAGTGCAGAAAGTTAAAGATCACAGAAGGTATAACAGCTTTTAATACTCCATTAATATTATAGATTAAAAATTATTGCATAGTCTTATGCATTTCCTAAAACAGCGTTCTCTGTAAATTAAACATTTTAATATAAAAGGAGCAACTCTTTAAAACATGAATTGCTTTCACTACCTAGATCTTCTATCCTTTTTTGATTTGTCAGTACATTTGTCCATTGTTTTCTCATTGTCTCCTCTGCACTTGGGGCAATACCATTTCCCCTTTGGTTTGTAGGTGAGTCCAACACACGAAAAGTGGAACCACTCAATAGGACACTGTTCATTATCACATCCTATCATTTCACCGTAAGACACTTGGTTGCATAAACAGTAAGTTGGTTCATTAGGATCAATTGCAAATTCTACAGGTGAAACCTCTCTCTCTTGTTTGGCTTTGGAACGTTTTTTCTTCTTGGAAGATTTAGATCTTTTCTCTTTAGGTGGCTGATCATCACAGTCATCAATACCATTTGCTATATGGCACAGATCACGGCTTTCACTGGTTCTCTGGCGACGGGGTCTACGTGAAGATCTCTCTGGCTGGCAGGACTCCATCTTTGCCTTTTCTAGAGGCTTTTCATTCTCAGACAGATCTTGAAAACACTGAGAGTGTGTTTCCATCTGCCGGGCTCTGTTCTCTACCAGTTCTAGCATCTGAGTAACTATTTGAATTTTTTCATCTCCAAGTTCTTGGCTGTTGATTAACGCACGCTGAAGATGCTGCTGCAAGCGTTTCTTCTGAACTGGATCATTTTCTGACTTATACTTTTCATAGACGTCATCTATTTCTTTTAACGCTTCTATAAAATAAAGATAATAGGAATAATTACACAAGATGGAACATGCTAAAGGAAACACAGAAATTATGAGATATAGTATAGATTTTAATTACAGTATATCCTAGTGAGCTAGAACAGGTACTTTATGCAAGTTGCATGTGGTCAGCAAATCAGTACTTAAGATTGCAATCTGTTGCAACAAAAAAAATCTCAAGCTTATTTTAGCCACTGGGGAAAAAAAAAAAAAAGGAACAAAATAAAAAACAGATCACAACTGCTGGATTGTGGATAGCCCAGATGCTGCCTCTCTCTCAAAAAAAAGAAATTTCTGTTGAGAGTCATTACCACAGTAGTTCCAAAATTCTGGCCTAAAAATCAAAGCAAAAGCTTAACTTATATCATGACATACAACATGCCAGAATTAAGATATCCAGACCCTCTTTCTTCATCTTCTTACTTGCCTAAGGGTTCGGCATTACATTTTAAAGTAGAAACAGTTATAGGAGTATGGCAACTGAAGTTACACAACAGCAAATTTACAATCAGGCCTGAGATCAACTTGTATCACTCAAAATGCTTTTCCTATTACCAAGACAAATTACAGCAAGTTGCATTTTAAGTTGAGGCTGAACTTTTCAGAATAGGTGACCTACTGCTTAGTGCATTACAGTATATTTTTAAGCAACTAGTAATGAGTAGTTCACAGTTTGACTTCTGAGCTGTTCTTGCAAGTCATACAAAATAACTGGGTGAGTTGCTGCGAATCCTTCATAAAATTTAGTTCTTAGAAGCAAGTTTAACAGACCCATATATGAGATTAACGAATACCCTATAAGCCAGCCTTAGTCAGAATTTTATATTAACATTTTTCTAGACCAAAAGTTAAACGAGACCAATACATAAAAGACAGAATCTGTGAATCCCTAAAGTGAAAGGAAGTAGATTAATAGAACTGACAGTGAAACCCAGTGCACACTGTTGGATACAGGACTGGTTCCTTCAGAAACAGCTTAAGGATTTTATTTGAACAGGCAAGGGAATTTATGAGCAATACTGAACTATTTACTTCTAAAGCAAAAAGACCTGTATTTCACAAACTGGCTTTCATTTTTTAAGGATCTGTCTGCATTGTACAGTTGTGAAACGATTCAAGCTTGTGCTAAATAGAAGCCATAGATTATTATCTCAACAATGTTCACAGAGATATTTTTGTTTCCCACTGACATCTTGAAGCAGTAGCTTGTGCACAAATGGCCACTTTTTACTATAAATTCTGAGACCTGTATGACAGCAGGAGCCAATAGCATTTTCTTCCATTCCAGGTTTTAGGGGAAGATAAAAATCACTACTCTGCCTGTCCAATAACTCATTTAATCTGTTCTTTTCTCAATACCAGCATTCCAGCTACTGCTAAAAACACAAGCTTTGTTTCCCTTCACCTTCAGATGCATCACTTGCCTGTTGCCCTGACATGGGAAAAGAAAAAAATCTTAATCTCTGCTCCTGAAAAACGTGGAGTAATGTACTTTGTATGCTGTTGAACTGGAAAGCCACAACCAGAGTGCAGTATTCTGCAGCCATATTATCTCCCACACAGCCTCCTGGGGCATGTGGGGGAGTGTGTATGGTGTAGTTACACCATATTGGGAATACCCTGCCCAGAACCCACAAACAGTAACGGTTTGCCTTTTCACATTGTGACAAAGAACAACATTCACCCTATCTTGATTATATTCCCTGGATGCAGCCCATGAAGATATGCTGAACACTTTAAATCACCAGATCAATAGATCACCATCTGTTAAAAAGAAGAAAGAAGTTTTCAACTGACAGAGATGCAAGTTCACCAAACTCATCGTTGGTCTCTAAGATTACAGAAGGCATCCATACACCCAACTAGACAGCTCTGAAACCCCTGTTAAGAAAAAAACCAAATAACCTCACAACAAAAACTCACCACACCAAAAAACACACACCAAAGCAAACCACAAACACACACAAAAAAACCCCAACATGACATAAACCAGGGCCAAGAGTTCATTACAGATAATCAGATTAAGTTTGGTGGAGCTAATGAAAGCTAAAAGGATTTCAGTTTTCCAAGCACAGGAGTGGTATTGTCCCTCCTGCATTAACTATCACTACCTTTTACATTAGCTGAAATTATATAGCCTTGCTTTTACATCTTTAGACTTGGGCCTAAGTTATTTTTATCCAACTGTGAAGGTTTGACAGAGAGGAGGGGGTGTTGTTTTTTTAAAAACAGTTGAAGGCTTGGTAAAACCAGCAACAAACATCTAGTTTGGTTCAGTATTATATTACTGGCTGGAAAAATACTTCTAGGAGGCAATGACTAAATAAAAAATCAAACTTATTCCAGACAGATGTGGAGTGCTGGCTGCTTAGCACTGATCAGGCAGAGCCAGGCAGGCACTCCAGCGCTAGCTAAAAATTCAAAATATTGCAGGAAAAGCCTATGCCCTTCAGACTTTAAAAGCACAGAAAACTTACAAAAGCTTGTTCTTACGCATCTTTCTAGATAATCAGAAAGATATCTGAAAGAATCTGTTTACAGTAGCTGCCTTCCGAGGTGGCCAGTTTAACTTCTGAAAGACCTTAACGGTCTTTCATCCATCCTGAAGAAAACCTCCCATCAGGATTGGGGACACGGTTCTAGTTCCTGCTCTACGGGATCAAATTCGGCCTCTGCGACTCCTGCCGTGGATCTACTGCATTCGGCCTTTGCGGGACTGTTCAAATAATAACGCTCTTCAGCAGAAGACCTCATCTAGGCAGTCATTAGAAGACACCGCAGCAGCATAGCTCACGAGTGGGAAATGGAAAACATCTAGCCCATCTCAACCTGCATATCGGCAGAAACCTTGGCTTTGACTAAAGTTCAGAGTACGCCTCCGCTCTACGAACCCTCTCCACGATCCACGCGAACGCTGCAAACACATTATGCAGCTCCCACCGTGAGCTGCACCCTCAGGACCTTGGGTCAGCGCCCAGAGGGCCGTGCCAGAGAGCAGCGATTTACCGCGGGACGGGGGCAGGGCTCCGACGGGACGCAGCAGCCCCCACCCCCGCACGGCGGCGGGGCAGAGGTAGCTGCGAAACCGATTCCCATGACCCTACCTCCAGCAGTAACGCCGCCGAATCAATCAGCAGGGCTGCAGAGAGTGGGGAAGCGGGGCGGAAGCGGTCCCCCACGGCAAAGCGGGACCCGCGCCGAGACGAGGCCTAACACCGGGCAGCGATGAACCGCCAGTTCCCACCGCCCCCGGGGCGGGGCCGTCGCCTCAGGTCGACCTCCCCCATGAGGAAACGGCCCGAGCCCGCCCCGGCAAACGCGGAGCGCAGCGCCCCGGCAAATAACCGACTCAGCCCCACGCAGACCCGGCAGAAGGCTCGGCAGGGGGCTCATTCCGTCGCCCACCCCGGCTCCGGCCCCTCCGCGCCGGGCGCATGTGCGGCGGGTGGCCGCCCCTCTTCCTTCCCTCCCTCCCCCAACCCGGTGCCCTGTGGCGGAGGCCGCGTCCCGCGGCTGTGCCCACCTTGGCATTGCGTGTCCATCTCCCGCAGCAGCGATGCGTTGCGCTGGATGTCCAGCGGCAGCGACTCCACGCACTCCAGGTAGTCCTGCACGTAGAGCGAAAGCAGCCGGGCCCGCTNCCTCTGCCTCCTGCCGCCGCCCCTCCGACCGCCGGGGGCCGAGCTGCGCGGACCGTGCCAAGGCGCTGCGTGGGGTGGCGAAGGGTGAGCGCCTCACCAGGCCGAGCCCGGCCACTCCTCCGCGGGGTCCCTCACCCCTTCCCGCCGCGGTACCGCCGAAGCAAAACCCACTCGGAGCCCCCGCCCCTGGCCGCCAGGGTGCGCGCATGCGCGAGGCCCTGCCCTTATAAGGCGCGGCTGGCGGCGCCGCGAGGGGTTCGCATTCTCCCGCCTTCCCCTCTCCCCCGATGCTACTGGCCCGGCGCGCCGCAAAGGGCGGGAGCCGGCACGGAGGCGGAGCCGCCCTTAAAGGCGCAGGTCGTCGCTGTTTCCGAAACCGAGCGAAGTGGTGGCCCTGCTGAGGGTTGGCACGGGGTCGCTGCTTGACTGAGGCGGCCGCTGCCGTGTGGGTGCTACTTGCGCCCCACAGCCGGTGAGCAGCGAGGTGTCTGCGACCCAACACCAGCTCCCGCCCCGCCCAGCGCCGGGTGCCCCGGCACTGCCAGTGTGGGGGCGGGCGCGCGCGGCCGCGGTGGGAGACACTGAAGCGCCGCGTGCACAGGTCGGGGACTTCCTGAGGGGGCGGCCGCCGCCGTGCCCGCGCCCGCCATGCTGCCCGCTGCCTTCCCTTAGGGGTACGCTCCCGGTGCACCTGTGTGAGGAGAAGGTGAAGCGAGCGGAAATGACGGCCAGGTGTGAGTAGTGTCCGTTCACCTTCAGTTTTCAGTCAGCCTCTGTCACTGCTGTTAGTAGGGCAAAGAGTGGCGCTGCGACCTGTCTGTGAGTACCGCGGGCGTCGAACAGGGAAGACTCCCGCCCTGGCGGAGTGTGTCTGTTATCAGTGTTTAACGCCCGTCTCCAGTCAGACCCCCCACGTTTGTGTGCTTTTCCAAAAGCCTTCTCTGTCCGTGAAGGCTTTGAAGAGTTAATTGCGAGGGTGTGTTGTGGCTGCACTTGTCCCCGCTGCAGGCCATGGTGCTTTCCGTCACAACTCTGAACCTTCCCACGTTATCGGAAAGGACACTTTAGCAAGCAAGAAAGTGCAGAAGTTTAGCATTTAATGCTGAAGCCTCATCTTTTGCACCATCCTTTCATTTTCTTCGCATTCAGCGCCAATGGCACTAAATCTCTTGAAATGCACCTTCCCAAAGGCATTGTGTGTGGCAGGAAAGGAATGCGAGTAAGTTTTATTGCAATAAAATATATGTACACATTAAATTGCTTGTAGATGAATTGTGTGTTCTCTTCTAAACACTGTTGTCATCTGTATCTGCAATAACTTATTTCTGAAGAGCAGTCTTCATCAGGAGGTGAGATTTGTACCCGTAGCATAGTGACAGGCTATGTATGTGCAAGGAGGAAGAGTTTGGCACACAAGAGTGTGCTCCATAGCCAAATTTTCCTCACTTGCAGCAATTGATAGGGTGAGGCATCTGATTAATTCATATCCTCTAACTGTAAGAAGAAGCAGTTTAGATTGCTCTTGCCTGTAATAAGGGCTACTTGATTTAGCTCTTAAGAAGAGCAAAATTATTTGTGATAAACTGTTACTTAGAGAAGCAGGGTGACATTTTATCCTGAGGAATAACTTCAGAGAATTTTAAATACAGCATCAAAGAAGTCTAGCGTTTTAAAATCCACTGGTCTGCCAACAAATCTCCCAGATTTGACAGAAAATCCTGTCGTTCCTAAGGCTGTTGCAGAAGTTGTGTCAAATGTTGGTCACAGCAAATACAGAGGGAAAAAGAAGTGTTCTTCATAGCTATGTACTTTTTTCCTACTGAGAGAATGATCGAAAGCCAATGGAATTACTGAAAGGTTGGTCTTTCCATCCCCACCTCAGACATTTTTCTAATCTTTGCTGCATGCATAATAATTGGTAAGCATCAGGGAAAAAAAATCCTGTGGAGTCTTTAATCGTGCTGTATGGTCTGCAGTATATTGCAGTTGTATTTCAGGAATCTGAATAAAAAGTAAGGAAAAATACAACAGCTGGCAAAGTTAGAAGGAAAAAAAAAAAACAAAACAAAACCCAACAAACCAACAACCCAGCATACAGGGTGGTTGAATTCAAGGGTGAAATTAAAAATAAAAAAAACAATCCAACCCCTGCAAAACCCTTCTGTCTTATGTTTCCTCTCTCTAGGTAAGTGGCCAGCACTAAAAGAAGATGGCATGATCAGGAGTAGTGGTTAGGAAGCAGAGAAGTTGTAGTCTCCATTCTTGGGTATTTTCAGAACGTAACTGGATGTGGCCTGGTACAACTTGATCTGGCTGTGAAGTTGACTCCACTTTGATGGCCTCTAGGAGATCCCTTCCAACCTACTTTTTTTCTACAATTCTGTGAATATATGCTTTGTGCTAGATGGTTTCATGGCTAGTCCTACAACAATTAGTGTGTTGAGCTTTGCCAGCGTCATCTCAGCAGCCAAAATTCAGCATCTTACATGAAGTTTAAGACCCCAGTTCATGAAGGTGTTTGAGCATATTCTTAACTTTCAACTCATACAGCAGATAAGCTGGTATCCTACATGACAGTGATTTTCATGTTGGCATCTAGTATCTTGAGTAAGTTGAGCAATAGATGGATGGCTTTGCCCAAGTCAGCAATGTGTTGGCAAGTTCATAAAAATGAAAGAAAACAAAGTTGTAGGCAGTACTTTCAAAACATTCTTTATTATGCTGATGTCACTCTGGCCAAAAAAACCCAGGAAGTCTGTAACTCAGTGTGTTCACGTTCTTAAGAGGCACCTTCATCTTAACATTCGTAACACCACTAAAATCAGTTGGTTCTTTTTAGTGTATTGTGGCAGCTCAGACTAAGGAGGCTAAGCCTCGGATCATTTTATGCTGCTTGTGTCACTTTTGCACAGAAAGCTTAAGAAAGTGACAATAACCTAGTTACCTTCACTTCTATCAGCTGAAACTTTATTGTAAGGTGTTCAGTGGTGTCAGTTCTGACTAACTGAAGCCTCATAGATTCAATTCTTTCATATAATATTAACAGATAGCACTGAGCGGTATAGGCTAAAAAGCACTAACTGTATACCAGTGCAAAAGGATCTGGATTAATATAAGTGATACAATATTCTTTAGAAATATGTTGGTGATTTAGAGGGTTTGTGTTTCTGCTTGTAGTAAATTTGAATGGCTGCATCATTCTGCCATCTCATGAAGAAACAGGGATTTCCGATATGAAGCAGAAAAATAAAGGAAAAAAAAAGTATGATAAAAATTAACACATTTTTAATTACAATTAAATGTAAATTTTAAAAAAACATTTTAGCATTTCCCCTCCCCAACAAGAAACTACTTATTCACTGTTGGTAAAGCCAAGAAGGTAATTTTAGAATAATTTGTAACATTTGTTACAGGTGGTTTCTGTGCTTGCTATTTGTCACTCTGGGGGAAGCAGTATCTGAGGTAAAGTACAAATAAGCTAATGTTTCCTGAATTTAAATGTTTGCTGATATTGAACACTAAAATATTTAAATTTTGAAAGAATGCAGCAATAATGTTAGACTGGAATTCACTAGGAAAAAGAAGTGTTAGCTTTGATGCATGTTTGAAGCTTCAGGGGGGAGCAAACAATAGTTGCAGACTGAATTCTCTGGTCTGGTCATTCCTTAAAATGGCTATGAGCAAGCACTAGAAAATTTTGATATATTGGAGTCAAGTTTGCAACCTTATAGCCTCTGTAACTCAGCTATATATCTTCTTTTCATGACTGAGAATAATCTGGGAATAAGAAGAGGCATGGTAGAGCAAAACCCCTGATGTCTGTAGAGATAGGGAGGCAGAATTCCACTGTACATTCCACCAACCCTCTCCATTAAGCGGAGAACTGTCAGCTTGAGGCTGATACTGATATCATGGATGTGTTATAGTGTGTTTTGCGTAAAACCTGCCTCAGTGGTTGTCTTCCAAGAGCAAATAATCCACCAAAGTCCTATATGAAATATGAAATTTGTATTTACTTACATGTGTCTAAACTACTCCAACTTTTCATGAAGAATATATCACAACAGTTTTGTTTCTTTATATTTTCCCAGTGTAGATTTAGTTAAAAGTCAAAGCAGAGTATTTCCCTTCTTTTGTGAAATATTATTTCATTATAGTATAGATTTTACCATGATAAAATATATGCAGATATTCAACCTAAATTTTATTTTCCCATTTGCAATTTTGCCTCTCATCTTTCCTAATCCTGATTTTACATCCTGAAACCATAGCTGATTCCTGTCTTATTTCATTTAATAATACAAGTTGGTTAGATTTTCTTCAGCTTTCCATTGATAGCCCAGAAAGAGTTTCAGCCTATGGAAAAAATAATGAAAAGAGCATTATTGATGAAGACAAGTCTGTAAAGGGCTGTAATTGTGAAGGACCTACACAGCATTTAGTGGAAATGCCTAAAATATGACAACAGGATGCTTCTTTTATGGAAATGGAACAGAAATTATTTTTGGTGATGTGTATTTCTTGGCAGGTATGCTTCTTTGGTTTCAGTGGGATGGAAAATATGAAGAGTTCTCCAAGATACCAAGGAAAGAACAGCAAAGAAAAGAAGGAAAAAGTACAAGCCAAATGGGCTTTTAATAAAGTCAGCTGAAGAAAGCTATAGGCCATAGAAAGGTTTTATAGAAAGGCCAGTTAACCTTTGTGTAGATCATATTCCAGGAAGAGGCTATTCTTTGCTAGAGCTACAGAGATAGCAGCATTTGTTCTCATAAGCTACTTCTGAAAATTTCTCTAACATGAGATCATTAAGAAAAAAAAGGTACTTCCCTCTAGTGGCAGACATCATTGCTTTTGGTTGTCCATAAATATTAGGCTTGATTTATCTGATGGAACACAAATCACATGGCAAAAAAAAAGTATTTCTCTCATTTACACAAGTGTAGGACACCTGGAAATAAGATGGGCTAACATCAGATTGTTAGTAATGAACTAAACCAGTACATTTTCTGAAAACACAGGCATGTATTTTTTTTTCATCTGGGCTCACCCTCACCTGTGTCTAATTGCTTTCTATCATCAAGCATCCTTCACTGATCAGGAGATGTATGTTCTTCTTCATCCAAATGCAAGCATCTGTTGAAAAAATGGGAAGATCCAAGTTTTCTGCTATTATGGTCTAAAAGAAAATATCTTCCTGAGCCTAAATTAGTGATCAGATGACTTGTATTAAAATAAGGATGAAGACAGCTGCAGTATCTAGCTCATCTTTTTTTCTTCAAACTGATGGGTTCTATTTATCCCATTCTGGAGTGAAGTGTGCAAATTAAGTTTATTTCATGCTTTGTTTTGTAATAATTATTGATATTCACAGTTCTTCCCTTTCAGCTTCCACACTGTAATCCTGTGGCTGTACTCAAAAGTGTTTTGAGAAATTGATAGGCCCAAGGCATCATTGCTTCCATCAGAACACACTGACATAATATGACATAATATGACAGCATGTCAGGGGTTGGAAGGGACCCAAAGAGATCCAACTCCCCTGCCAGAGCAGGACCATACAATCTATCTCAGGTCACAGAGGAATGCATCCAGACAGGCCTTGAAAGTCTTCAGAGAAGGAGACTCCACAACCTCTCTGGGTAGCCTGTTCCAGTGCTCTGTGACCCTTACAGTAAAGAAGTTCCCCCTTGTACTGAGGTGGAACCTCTTGTGCTGCAACTTACACGCATTGCTCCTTGTCCTATCACAGGAAGCAAGTGAGAAGAGCCTGTTCTGTCCCCTCCCTCCCCCCAGCCCTCAGATATTTATAAACATTTATTAAATCTCCTCTCAGTCTTCTCCAGTCTAAAAAGCCCCAGATCCCTCAGCCTCTTCTCATAAGGCAATGTTCCAGTCCCTTCATCATCCTTGTAGCGCTCCACTCTCCATCAGATCCCTGTCCCTCTTAAACTGGGGAGCCCAAAACTGAACTTAGTATTCAAGTTGAGGTCTCCCCAGGGCAGGGTAGAGGGGGAGGAGAACCCCCCTTGATCTGCTGGACACACTGTTCCTAATACACCCCAGGATCCCATTGGCCTTGGCCACAAGGGCACATTGCTGTCCCATGGTTAACTTCTTATTCACCAGCACTCCCAGGTCCCTCTCCACAGGATTGCTCTCCAGCAGGTCACCTCCCAGCCTGTACTGGTGTAGTTTATTACTCCTCCCCAGATGCAGGACCCTGCATTTGTCCTTGCTGAAACTCATTTATTTCCTCTTTGCCCAGCTCTCCAGTCTGTCCAGGTCTCATTGGATAGCCACATAGTCTTCAGCTGTACCAGCCAAGCCTCCCGGTTTGGTGTCATCAGCAAACTTGCTGAGCAGACACTCTGTCCTCTCATCAATGCCATTGATGAAGATGTTGGACAGCACTGGACCCAGCACTAATCCCTGGAGGAATCCACTAGTTACAGCTCTCCAGCTGGACCTGGCACCATTGATCACCACTCTTTGAACTCTTATCTTGTAACCAGTTCCTAATCCACCTCACTGTCTGCTCTTCCATCCCACACTTCCTGAGCTTGTTCACTAGAATATCATGGGAGATGGTGTCAAAGGCCTTGCTAAGGTCAAGGCAGACTACATCCACTGCTCTCCCTGAATCTACCCATTCAGTTATGTCCTTGCAGAATGCTATCAGGTTAGTCAAGCATGATTTCCCCTTAGTAAATCCATGCTGACTACTCCTGATAACCATCTTCTCTTCCAAGTGCCTTGAGATGTGCAAGAGAACCAGAGTATCTACTCTGTTCAGAATGCTTTGTGGAAGTCAACAAGAACAGATGCTGTGTCGCATAGTGCTTCTCACAGGTGCTATGAAGCATGCTGGCTGGCATAGGAACTGCAGCTCCTCGGAAGTGGAGGGCACTGCTAACCAGCTGAGGGGAAGCATCTGGCTGCTGCGATGGGTAGAGCTACATGGCTCATTCCCTATCATTTACAACATGGATTTGTCTCCTTGTGGCTGAAGCAGCAAGTCCCTGTTTTCCTCTGCAGAAAGTAGCTTTTATTCCTCATCTACTGATTTAAAGCATAAATGATTGTGGGTTTTCTTTCCAGTTGCAAAGCCAATCACCATGCCAAAAAAAATAGGGAAATTTGCAGATGGTATTTAGGGAGGCCAGGTGAGGAAAGGTAACAAGTTAATCTAATGCAAATGTTTGGCAGCTGTCTTTTTTGTCTTACTTGAGTCCTGAATCTTGGTACTCTTCCATCCGAGTAAATGGAAGAATCTGAGTCCATTTTGCCCACAATGAACAAAGGATTTTGTGTGCTCTTACCTGAGTTACAGGTTAACATGTGCTGCATTTCTGTGATTCTGCTATTCAGCACACGTCATGTGGAAAACACATTCTTACTTCTTCCTCTTGTGAGGACCAAATGTACACTATTGCACCTTTGTGGTCAAAATTGTGAAATAAGGGCAGGTAGTCACTGGCAGGAGTTTTCACTAATTGACGGTTTAAGACATTCAGATTAGTTTCCTCTATGTGTATGTTAATTGCCCTTTCCAAATCAAGAAATACAGGTGTGAGTCATCCAGACAAACATGTCAACTGAGAGAGAATCTTGGTATAAATAGCTCTTGTCCTAAAAATGTCTCCATTGACTATAAGGGGAGCCAGATGTTTTGTCACAGATCTTAGTGCAATTAATTCCATTCCATGTGCAGAAGTGGGGTAATTACATGCCTATAGTTGCCATTTATGAATTTAAGAGTTCCCTCTAAAACTTGAAAAGAGTTGGCATATGCCATCAAAACCCCACACTGAACAGAAGAAAGCTTCATTTTATCTCCTAGTGCAGGGTTGTTTTTTTTTTTCTCTTTGGAATCATCTTATCGAGACTTAGTGCAAATTATTAACCTCTAATGCAACTGAAAGTCAATGCAAATAGCACCAGATAGTAGTTTTCTATCTTCAAAATAAATGTAGCACCAAGTTGTCTGCATTAAAGGTGCTGCTGCTATGCAGAATTTTGGTAACTCCATGTTACCAAAAATTCATACTGTTGTATACTACTAACTGTGAGAGTTTGGATATTAATTGGCAGGAATTATAGAATTATTTTTATTTTCCTGAAAACCCCACCCCCAAACTATATACAGAAGTAGTTAAACTTTATTTACAGGCTCTAATTCAGTTGGGGAAAATCTTCAAAGGATGCTTATGAACAAATTTAGATATTTAGGAATGTCAGAAAATGGAAAGGCTAAGCTACAAACACAGCTTTACCCCACTATAAATCAGGCTGAGCAGAGAATTAAGGGAACAGCAGACTTTACTCTCGGAGGTGAGGTAGGAAATTGGCAATGATCCCTTGCTGAATTTCAGGAAGCAGCCTCCTGCAAGTTATATCAAATTGTGTGGATCCACGTGGCAAAAGTCCAAGGCGAGCGGAAAGGCCTGCCAAAGTAAAAAGTGTCTCAGACACAGCATCTCTGAGTGGGATGATCACAGAAGCAGCACTGCCTCAGCAGCACGGGAAAAGCCAAACTGCTAGCATCTTCCCCAGCTTGGGGTAGAAAGCAAGAAGTCAGGCTGCAGTATGGTCCCAGAGAAGCTGAGTCTGGATACCGCCGGCAGCTCTCTCTCAAATGGACCTAAGGACTTGTCGAGCTTGCAGATTTGCACAAAAATGGTGCAGAAGTGGGGGACCATCCAAAAGTGGAAACAGTGCAAAAACAAGAGCTGTGCAAAAGTAGGAGCCATCCAAAGCAGGGATAGCCCGAAGACATGAGCACTGTAAAGCCAGAACTCTGCAAAGGCAGGAACTCTATCAAGGCAGGTACCCCACACCTTTCTCCTCACTCTATTTATGCTTTTTCTAGACAAAGTGTCCACTTGCCATATATACTGGGCATGAAGAATCCAGCCAACCACCAGCCAACTTTTGCACGGGCTTCCACATGAGTCAGTACATGTGTGGAAAAGGCATCTTTTGCTGTTCCCCCTTCAAGCCTGCAAGGAGGGGGGGAAGCAGTTTTTTTGCACCTTCTTCTTGCCCCATTCAAACCTCCTAGAGTTGGGGGGAGAGGAGGGGGGGTGGAGGGAGGGAAAGAAGGAATTTGGAGTGCTCCACAATACTAACATACGACTGAAGTACACTTTTTTTCCAAGAACAGACAGAACTTATATTTTATTATTCAGTTGTAATCATGAAAAAAATTATTGATTAAACAATTGATAGATCCCTGGCCTCTCAACCATCCTCAACCATCCTCTTCCCCAGAATAATAAACAGAAGTGTGACATATGCTCTGAACCGAGGCAAAATTTCAGGTGAAAAGCTATTATCAAAGTATGGGCAGCATCTAACTGAAAAGAGTTTGTCTCTCAGACTGCAGTTAAAATGCAAAAATACCAGAGGAAGAAAGTCAGGCAAATGTTGTCTGATTATATTGGCTTTCTTACCAGTGACAAATTATCTTTTGTGCAATGTGTTTAATCGTTATAGTGACATTTAGACCATGTAGTTTCTCAGTCCACTTAGGACTAACAATGTTACTTGACCATCAGTGACAATTTAGACTTTAAAGGGCTCAGATGTCCGAGCTGAACAATGTTTTTTTCAGTTGCAGGAATGTTACTAGAGGAAATAAATAACTAACTGGTAACCGTTGGAACTCCATCTTTCATTGCCTTAGCAACAGGCACTTGTGCTCAGAAATTACCATGTGCCCTTTTCAAAATTAGCCTACAACGTATCTGAAACTATTACCAAGTATAAACATAAACCCTGTTTTTCTGAACACTGGTATGTGAGTACATCTTCAGTGCAGGTGGAACCCTGTGCTGTCATGTACAAAAGGCCAGCCATATGTGTACAGTCATCTCCAAGTGCTGCTATCACTCCACTCCGGCCAGCTCTATACTGGGCAGTATCCTAGCTCAGCCACATGCAGTAACTGTCTTCCTGTAACCACAGGGGTTCAGTGAAGCTGCACAGGTTTAAGTTCATGCATGGAAGAGAGCTGTGATTCTTATTCACATTCTAGGATTTGTAATTCTTCTGCAATTAGTAATCACAGCCTAAAAATTGATAGCTTCCTGACAGCAGATTTAAAATGGGAGGCAGTGCAGGGGGAAGGTACATAAATGAAAATGCTTCCTTAGAAGTACATAACTTAGCTAATCGCAATACCTTTGCTGTGGGGGTGGCTACTAACAGAACCACACAGAGGGCAAACAAATACAAACTAATAGTTGTTAAATGGACAGAGTGCTGCCTATCATACACTATGCAAAACATGGCAAAAATGCACATTTTAACTGAAAGAAAAGCTTACAAATATTGATGTGATTTTCTTTGCAGTTTCCAGCTTAAAGAGCCCGGGGACAGATCTGCCTAGTCAAAGAAAGAGACAGCAACAAAACTCTTTCAATGTGTGTTTTTTTCATTAGTCTGGACCATGTCATGTCAGCTTACTGCCATCTGTTGTCAAGAGGAGATTGATTTTTTTGACATAGTCTCTCTTGTTAACAAATTTGAAGACTGACATTTACCATAAGCTACAAGTGAGAGGATTTTGTGCACATACAGAGAAAAACAGATTAAATTTTTGAGTGCAATCTTTAATGCACCTTTTAATGCAATCTTTAGGACCAAAGAAGAAACACAAACCCACATCAGTCACTGTGCAAGCTTCAGCTCGTCTACACAAGCTTGTCAGCCAGTACTGCAGGTGCTTTCTGTACTACAAAAGCCTGACAGCTCATGAAACGTTAGCTTCATACAGTCATACATATATCTTTTTTAGCAGATGGAACTAGGACACTGGGGAAAAAAAAAAAAAAAAAAAAGGAAACAACAACAAAAAGACAAAAAAAAAAACCAGAGAGAACTTCATAAAAGATGTGTCCTAGTTTAGTTGCTTCTTTGGGATGCGTTCTTTGATAGCATTTTAATTTGAAATCTCTGTTATTTCTGTTTTCACATGTAACAGATCACATGTAACTGATCACATGAAAGAATTATGATGGAGAAGAGAGAAAGGCACTCAGGAAGTTCAAGCAGCTAAACCAGCAATCTAAATGACAGCTCAAGCTGGGTGGTTTCTCAGCCCCCTGTACACCTTTTCAAAACTCATGTGAAGAGTTGTAGCCAATTCTATGCCAGAGGTACTCCCTACTGTGCATGTTGCTCTCCTGCCTAGCATAAGGGTCTGATACAGCTAAAAAGCTGTCCATGTGATGATGGAAGAAAAGCAGGTGTTGGAAAAACTGGGTTTTGCAAAGTACTGTGCCTACATACAGGCCATATACCTGTCACTCGACCTAAAAGACACTGCTAGTTTAGCAGACCTCGGTGCTCCACAGGAGCATGAACCAGAAGGAAGTGTTGTTGTGGGGCTGTTTGGATGCAGTTTGGGTAAGGGAAGCATTAATCATATTTTTTGTGACATGAAATGCCTGAACGTGATGCTATTTTGGGGGTCTTTGCTAGTGCTCTTCTGTTGTGTTTCATCCCCAGACTTGACAGTAGGTTTTTAAGGGACTTAATTCCATGGAGTTGAGCACAGTGATGCTTGTTTGACATACTAGAGGCTGTGAAATCGGCATGGCTAGTACTCATGTGCACGACTGCTTCTTGCGCAGTATCAGAACGTAGGCATGAGAATCTGTTGGGGGTAGGCAAGTGTCACTGATAGCACTGACTGGTCAGAGGTACTGGCCTTCCGAGGCGGTCCAGTTCAGCAGGGGAAAAGCGGGGTGCACCCTGCACTCAGCCCTGTGCAGCAGCACGCCTGTGAGGGGTTGCTGTGCCGGGAGAAGCGTGTTGTTTGCACTTTGTGCGGTGTCAGTTTCGTGCTGTCACTCGGATACACATCAGGCTGCTGTGCGTTTGATGTTTAACTTCTGCATGATGCAAACACACGTGAGAACATCTGGCCTCTGGTTTCTTCCTGGAACAGGAAAGTAAGGGAAGCCTTTACGGACAGAGATAGGCGCTCTGCCAGGCGGGTGTGCGTCCTGTCGGGGAAGCCGGGTGTCCCCACACGTGCTTTGCTCCCCAGCCAAGAGCTCCGCCCTGGGGCTCCCGAAGGCGGTAAAAGGGGATGGCCTGAGAGTGAGCCCCGTTCTGTTAGTGCGCCTGCGCACTACCTGCGTCTCTGTGGCCGTGACGAGAAGCCCGCCCCGCGCTCACTCGCTCTACCCGGAGGCGTCTTAGCGGCGACTGCGTGAGATGGAGGCGTGCGAGGGCGCGATAGGCGCCTGGCACTCTCTGCCGGCGGTCCGGGGACTTTCCCCTAGGCGGGCAACGGAGGCCCATGAGGAACTAGCGTCCTCCGTGCGTAGCCTAGAGAGCAGGTCTTCAGAGCATCCCGGCGCTTGTAGGCTTGATCAGCCGCCTTTTATAAGGCGGCAGGATAGAAACCTTGTAGCATAGGGTAAGGGCCGGTCGCAGCCCCTTATTTTTGTTTGCCGGTCTCCGCATGTATCGCACAGGCAGAGAGGCCGAGCGGCTGTCCCAGAGGAGCGCCAGATTTCCGTATACCCGGGATTTCTGCCCGCGGAGGGCTGGAACCTTCCCCGGGAATACATTAGGCAAATTGAGCGCCGCGGCCCCGCCCCGAGGCCGCCGAGCCGGAGGCTGCTGGGCGTGGCGCGGTCCTTTCGGCAGCGAGAGGCCCTCTGGCGCCGCCTGATGGCCAACACCACGCATTACAGTGGAGAAATCCCAGGTCCCTGTCAGCCTCCCCACCTGGTAAGGTGCTAACAGCAGTTAGTCAGGCAGCTGTCTTAAAGAACCAACAGGACGTACGTAAGCTGTGCTAGCAGCCCTCAGAGGAAACTGGCCTTCCAGAAGCTGAACGGGGCCTACAAAAAAGCTGGCGAGGGACTTTTTAGGCTATTAGGTAGTGACAGGACTAGGGGGAATGGAGCAAAACTGGAGGTGGGAAGATTCAGATTGGATGCAAGGGGGAATTTCTTCAGCATGAGAGTGGTGAGGGCCTGGAATGGGTTGCCCAGGGAGGTGGTTGGGGCCACTTCCCTGAAGGTGTTTAAAGCAAGGCTGGCTGAGGCTCTGTCTAGCCTAATCTAAGGTAGGGTGTCCCTGGGCATGGCAGGGTGGTTGGAACTAGGTGATCCTTGTGGTTCCTTCCAACCTTGACTGATTCTATGATTCTATGATAATTTTTGATGACTGCAATTTCCTGCACTCCTGCAGGGAAAACGGACTTTTTTTTTCTTTCAGTTGGTTGGTTTTATTTGTATCCCTTGAGATAAACCTGCATTTGCTGTAGCTGGTCCTGGTCAGTGTTGTGGTAGGCCTGGTAGGTCAAAAATAAGCTTATAAATGTCCTGGCTTGGCCAGACATGTTTTTCTGCTCTCCCTCTTTCTGTTTTGCGGAGAAGCAGCCACTGGAAAGAGGGCAAAAGAACCTGGAGCCCTTAAGCCTAAGGACCCCAGCTTGCCCAGACTTGTTTTGCTCCTGTTTACATCCTGTGGTAAGCATGTCACTTGTGCCTGCCTTGTGCAAGGCCCATTTTTTCCCCCTAATTTGGGTAAAGCAAGTCTATGGCTTCATCTAACATGATCAGGATTGGCTATCTGCCATTCCAATTGGCTAATTTGTGTCCAAAGGCTCATCAGTCTTGGGCTGATTTGATAAAAAGGAGATGAGAAGGTAATAACACAACATGCTCTGCCATTGTATCTCTGCTGCTGTCGTTATCACCCTCTGTTTCTGGCAGTGATGTTACCTTACTGCTTTATAGCATTATGGTTTGCTAAGCTATAAGCTAGCTAGTTTGCCTGGAAACTGCCTGCCTCTAGTTTACCAGGAAACAGCTCTGCTTCCACACGATAGGCCTGCATAGCCAGCGTGACACTGTGCTAAGATTGCACACTGCAAGGCACTCTGCCTACACCTGAAAGTCTCCTGCCAAGATGGGAAGTTCTGGACGTAAACAGATCATCCAGAGAAACAGGACAAGGTCAGAGATCGCCTGCTTCCTTTCCCCAGTATCCTGTGAAGTCTGGGAAGAATCAAAAGCCTTAATGGCTAAGAAGACCAAGAGAACCCTCTGCAAGCATTCAGGTACTGTCTTAAGCTGTAGCTAGCCCTGCAAGTTGGGAAACAGTATTTTGGGAGTAAATACTTGAAGCTTCTTGTAGTTTACGAATTGCCTTCTGCCATAAGCAGAAACCTGAGACCATCTAGTGAGCAAGCAGTATATTGACAGCAAGAACCTTCTCTTCCAGTTCAATTAATGTTTATCTATTTTTTTGCAAGTTATTATTTCTAAATCTAGTTTATCCTTTATGTAATGCATTCCATGACCATGCAAAGAACCAGTTATTATTAAAATTACTGGCTGGGAGTGGTGAGAGTTTTGAATATCAAAATTAATAAACAATATTAATTTTGAAAAATACCATCTCACAATCGATTGCCCCTTCCATCACAGTCAGCAATGCCTATTTTTACTAGCATCCCGACTGCTAGAGACCAGGACAGCACCTAGAAGGGGGACCCAGAGTCTGTGGAACTAGCAGGACTGTACAAACACTTCCTGCCACAGCCAGTTCCTCAAAATTATTTCTTTCTTCCCTAGGGTTAACTAAATGTTAAGAAATCCTAATTCAAATACTTAATGATTATTTACTTGAATGTCAGAATCTGCTTGTTGAGCGGCTTCCCCTTCCCATGCAGTTAAATAAAAAACAACACACACTTTCAGTTTCTATTAGTAGCTACAGACTCATCCTTTAATGAATCACAACCAAACATCAAAGAGGAATAACATTCAGGTTTTTTTAAAAGCTTAAGTCAGGACTTAAAAAAATGGGCATTTAGCACCTCAGCCTTTTAACACAGTTACTTTAACACACCCCCTGAGGTCAGTAAACACCATCAACTTTGCTTTACAGGCAGGAGACATCTTCACAATCCAATTCCTGCCGCAACCCTCAGAGATCTAGAGGTGCCCAAATGAACAGCTAGAAAAGCTGTTTCAGAGGGCACAGGACACGACCCCTGACCTGTGAAAACATTCTGTGTCTCCACAACATGGTGAAGATCTGAAAACAGATCTCACACCTTCGGGCACAAATACCACGGCTCCTAAATACAACATGGAACTTGCTCTGCACTAGCAGTACACACCAATTCTTATGCTGTGTGAGATGCACTGTATTGCGTTCTGAATGTCAGGTGGTGCTCCAGAAACACCACGGGGGAACTCCTGAGAAACCCAACTAGAGTGAAGGGCGACCAAGGGCACAGAAGCACAGGGGTCAGACCGAGGAAGTTCTCAACTGGCCACCAGAAGTGCAAGTGCCTTGCAGGCTTCAGGTGCTACGGACTGGACAGCCACTGCTGTTCAAAATCACGTAGAGTACAGTGTAACATAATTGTGGTTTAGTCCCACAATCACAAAATAACTTGAAGTCTTTAAGTAGACATACATACTACTGAGATCCCAGGAATTCCTATTCACTCCTGTAGTACTTGATCAATGGATCTCTGTCAAGTGTAAAATCGCCACTAAATGATGCTAACTACCGTAACTGGACAAGGTTAATTCAAAATAGCACTGAAGACAGTATGTTTCTACAATTACATGTCATTATCCAATATATCAAAACATGCAGTTTGTGTAGGTATTTCAGTAACACTGAAAATAAAAGGTAATCTCTCACTTTGCTTCAAACGGTCCTGTACATGGCATAGAAACATAGCAAAGGGTTTGATTAGTGTGAATGCTTTGCTTTACAATACACTTGCTGTCTTTAGTAGACAGCAGCATCTTAATTTTCCTTATCCTGGTGTCACAAAAGTAGAAATAGATACTCTACAGGTCCACTCTATCAGTGTTACAGCATTTCATCTATGCATCTAAAGAAAACAACTTCATCCATGTGGGACTACACCTTGAAGCCACTCAAAGTAAAGCCTTCCTTAAGGTGTTGCAAAATTATTGAAATGGATGGAACACTTCATGGCCATATAAAAGTGTATTTTGAAGGTTTTATTTTTTTAGTAGCAGTCAAAATGTTTAATATTGAAATCCATATTTATTTGAAGAAAAAAATGTAAATATTTAACAATATAAGTTTGCTTACAGAGTTCTGGTGGATGCAGTAGCTGTGACTTGACTGCTAATTGATGAAGTTGCCAGCACAATCTGAAATGGGATCTAGCCTTCTAGTATAATGTTAAATGGAATCAGGGTGTCATTTATATTTGTGAGCATTACAGAAACATCCCATAAAAATTAGTCAACCAAGTATTTTCATTTCTAGTATTAGCAACAATGAACATTATGAGCAACAAATCTGAAACAGATGATTCTGGGTTTTGACTGAAATTTAACACCTTTCAATCATTCAAGTATTATGGTCCCTATATATACACACTTCTATATGGCTAAAAAAGACATGGTAGACAATCGAGCACACTGTCATCAAATTGTAGAATTACAAAATTGTCAAGTTTTAAACAACAAATTGTACCTTGTTTAATTAAAAATAGAAGAATTAGACTATTTTGCAAATGAAACAGCACACTAATGTGCTATGTATTAAGGCATACCTTTAAATGCACACTTGTCATCTCTAACAAGTTTTATACAATTGCTACCAAGTGAAAAGACTATCATTGTCTTGCAAAACTGAGAAAGAAATACAAAATATCTGGAAGCCTGCGTTTTTAAAGTACAAAATTAACCCTTCAGTCCTTGTCTTGAAATACTATACATGGTACAAACAGCCTTTCTCCCCTACAAGATCTCACGAGGATTTCTTAAAGCTGGAGGTAAATTTGATGGTTTTGATTCCTCATCCAGAAGTACCAAATCTTCAATTTCACTACCTTTGTATTTTCTTTTGCATATCTTCACAATAACTTTCTTCTTGAGGAATAATTTCAAAGCTTCTCTTGAAGCAACTGCTTTGGCATTTTCCATACTTTTACCACAGCCAGTACCCAGGTAGACAGACTTGCACCTCAGTTCACAAACTATGTTTTCCAGAGAGCTCTTATTTTGAGGCAAGTCTGCAAGCTCCTTCAGGGGAACAAAAGCAACATCTAACGTAGCTTTTACAGACTGAATAGACGAGTTTAGAAGTTCTGCATGATTTACATTAGGACTGAAGCCTCCAACAGCAACTAGTTTCCAGGCTACAGCTTTGTATAATCTGTTGAAAAAAGGCTGTCTTTCCTTTGCATCTTCGCTTGTTAATGGTTTGCACAAAGCTTTAGCAGGATTTTCACCTGCCTGTGAGCTGCTCTTGGAAGCAAGCTGTGGCGAGCCTGCCTGTGTACCACCCTTGGAGGCCAGCAGAGAAGCACCTGCCTGAGCTCCACCACGAGAGGCCAGTGACGAGGGACCTTGCTGAGCACCACTCCGAGCAGCCAGAAGTGAAGCAGCCACCTGAGCACTGCTCTTGGAATTCAGTAGTGAGGATCCCTGCTGAGCACCACTCCGAGCAGCCAGCAACGAAGCAGCCACTTCAGCACTGCTCTTGGAGGCCAGGAGCGTAGAGCTCACTTTAGCAGTGCCCTTAGACGCCAGCAGCAGTGAAGCGCCCACTTGAGTGCTGCTCTTGGGAGCCAAAAGCAGTGAGCTGCTCACCTGAGCACCACTCTTGGACACTGATGCTGAAGCACTAGGTTGGGTTTTGGAAGACAGCAATGTAGCACTTGTTTGCACAGTGGTCTTGGCAGCTGGTGGCACTGCTGCTGTCAGTGGGGTGCTCTTGATAGTTGGTGGCACCGCTGCTGCCACTGCCTGCAGGGTGCTCTTGGTAGTTGGAACCACTGCTGCCTGTAGGATGCTCTTTGTAGTGGGTGGCACTGCTGCTGCTGTCGTTTGTGGGGTGCTCTTGGTAGTGGGTGGCACTGCTGCTGTCTGCAGGGTACTCTTGATAGTTGATGGTATTGCTGCTGACACTGCCTGTGGGGTACTCTTGGCAGTTGGTGGCACTGCTGCAGCCACTGCCTGTGGGGTGCTCTTGGTGGTTGGTGGCACCGCTGCAGCCACTGCCTGCGGGGTGCTCTTGGCGGTTGGTGGCACCGCTGCAGCCACTGCCTGTGGGGTGCTCTTGGTGGTTGGTGGCACCGCTGCAGCCACTGCCTGTGCAGTGCTCTTGGTGGTTGGTGGCACCGCTGCAGCCACTGCCTGCGGGGTGCTCTTGGCGGTTGGTGGCACCGCTGCAGCCACTGCCTGTGGGGTGCTCTTGGTGGTTGGTGGCACCGCTGCAGCCACTGCCTGCGGGGTGCTCTTGGTGGTTGGTGGCACCGCTGCAGCCACTGCCTGCGGGGTGCTCTTGGTGGTTGGTGGCACCGCCACTGCCACCACCTCCATTTGCAGAACACTCTTGGAAGCTGGTGGCACTGCACTTACTGCAGTTTTCTTCTCAGGTGATGACACATTTGCACACTTGCTGTCCTTAGGTAAACTTGAGCAAGACTTGTCTTCCGACTCTTTTTCAAAAGAAGATGGATTTTGCTCAGTAGTATTTTCAGCATTAGCAGGTTTTCCTTCCTTTTCTACATTTGATGCTGTGACCATCTCTTGATCTGAAGTGGAAGCCGACTGGGAGTTTTCTGGATCTTTGCTGGTATCTCTTTCCTGCTTTTTTGGCAATGTGCTCTCTGTTTCCTTCAGGGCTTCTGCCTTGGTTGTTTTCATGTCCTTTCCAGTATCCTTAGCATCTTTGCTTTTCTCAACAGCTCGCTTCTTGGAGGGCTCTTCTACCCCTTCTGCAAAACAAGTGAAGTATGTTATCCTCTTTAATTCCTGTAATTATGAAATACCCATCTAGAGACAATTTATCTAATTTCTAAAAAAAGTAATCAACAATATTAGCAATAATCTTTCTGAATTTAAAAGGTATGTATTAGGAATACTCCTTGTACTGTAATTTCAGTTACTTCAGAAATTTTAAGTTTGTTCCCCCCTCCCCCCCAAAACCCCTAAAAATACTCAGGTGCAAGATTTCAGGTTTTGGTTTATGACCAGTGGGCAAAAACACACTCCTGTTCTTTAAGTTCAAACCCAAAATTATCAAAGTATTTTAAACAGATTACTTAACCTTAAAAAAGGTGTATGTTGTCTACTAATATAATAAAACCATATTTAAAATACTGCTTTTAAGAATCCGCTTACAAGACTAAGTTCCTCCCAAAGCAACAATGCCTGCCTAGTGCTGCTAGTGCAAAGTAACAAGAATGCATTTATGCTGGGGCACAACAGTCTACATCACTTTAAAAAAAATAATCTACTTAAGTGCACCAGTTATCGAAATTCAAAACAAGAGCTCTACATTACCAACAGAATATGTACACATCACATCTACTCTACAGGTGTTATATAAGGAAAAAAATAGCACAGACAGGGGAAGCGATTAACAAAGAGTTTTAAAAATTAATTCAACTACTTTCTAAGCCCGAAGTAAACCGAGAACATTTAAACACAAGCATTTTCTAGACTCCTATGTATTGTCACAGCTATGATCTGCTAACCATTGCTACTTGATATGCCTCTTTTCTTCACCTTGGCAACCAGTTCATCTCTCGTGGTGCGAACAGGGGCGCCGGTCACTTGTATACCTTCGGCCATTTCCAACGCTTTCTCCATGACCTGCGGCGGGTACCTGGAGAGGCGACAAGGGCAGAGGAGGGGGAACTGTCAACCATCTGCGCCGCAACACCCCGGCGGGGCCCGCTTCCCTGGCCCCCACTCACCGGCAGCCCAGGAAGACGTGATTGGCCCACACCATGGAGAGGGACACTAGGCGCTGGAGCTGGGCGCTGCCCGCCGCCGGCGGCTCCCCGACATTGCGTAGCAGGAACTCCCGGCGGAACCGCCAGTGGTGTTCGGGCTCGCAGGCCCCGCGCAGCGCCTCGGCCCAAGCCCCCTCTTCCGCCGTCCGCCCCAGGGGCTCAGCCGCCGCCTTTCCCGCCGCCATGGCTGCTGCCGCTTCCCCTCCGCCGCCCTTCCCTGCCGCGCCCGCCCGGGCTGTGCGCGCGGGGCGCTTCTCCGCGCCCCACAACGGAAACAACAGCCCCGCTCCTTCCGGCCGCGCCGGATGACCTCACAGCCGCCGCGCACGGCACCGCCCGCCGCCGCCCCGGGACGCTGTGCGGCGCGCGAGGGGCGGGCCGAGGCGTCGAGAGGAGGAACCCAACGCGCGCCGGCCCC
>VWZI01005954.1:1222665-1260254 GCA_013396835.1 Psilopogon haemacephalus
TGTGCGCTGGGCCCTGGGCGGGGCCGGGCGTTAGGGCGGGGAGCAGTGCAGTTCTCTGGGATGTACATGCCTTGAGGCGCCTCCCCTGCCCTGCGCGTTTGAGCGTGCCTCGCGTTTTTATACGGACCTTTTTTTTTTTTTTTTTTTTTTAAAATTTTTTTATTGTAGGCAACACCTGGGATTTGTAAGAATGCGCGCGTGGATGCCACACGCAAGTTATACAAGTTGGCGAATTCAGGCCTATAGGCCTCAGCTGCTCCCTTCCTCTACTGACCGACTGTCCGTTTCCCCATCCTTCTCCCAGAGTTGCTCGCTTTGGTTTATGCCTGATCAAAGTGTGAACAGAAGTTCAGTTTAGGGATCAGTGCCAGCCTTGCTGAAGTCAGAGTTCACGAGAGCAGTTGGTATTTTCGTCCTCTTGACGTGCGAAATGGACTCCAAAACTCAAAGAGAGAGAGTTCTGCAGTAGGTATGTTTATTGCGGCGCTGGGTGCAGGCAGGATCACTCCATCAATCCTGCACACCCCATGCCGGTACAAGCCACAGTTTATGTTACAAGAGGATACATATTCATAATAAGGGGTTGGGTTATTACAATTATTTCTTAGAGTTCATTAACATAGGTATTTCCCACTCTTCATCCCAGTTTCAGCCCCTCTAAGGGTATGAGACGAAGACCAGAAGGTGTCCTTGACAGGCCCCCCTCTCAAGCAGGGATATCGCCACTTTCTCCCACCTCTCTCCTTGGGCCTCCGCAGGCCTGTGCTCTTATCACAAGTCTGGCTAAACAAACATTCCTACAGATTTCCTCAAAAATGTGTAATTCTCTAATTTGTCTTGTATCACTCTGACATGCGACAGCAAGGAAACAAGTTGCCACGTTTTGGAGGACATGTTAAGTGAGAAGGTCTAAGTATGAAGGCTGCTGGCTACAGAGAATTGCTTATGCAGCTCCGTAGGTAGTTTTTATGTTGCAAAACTTTACCTCAGTATTTGATTCAAAACAGTTGCGGAATTCTGTGGGGGAATTCTCTGTGAGAAAGTAATAAGCATGCTGTGAAAATAGCACCACCTTCAGTCTGCCAAGATGGTGCTCACAGAATTAGTGCAGCAGACGAAAGTTCGGAATTGCAAAGGGTTTTCCCAGGAGAGCTGTATTGATTTTTCCCCTGATTAGAAGCATAAGTTTTCAATTTTTAACACCTACATGTCATCATAAAGTGAGCTACAAGGCAGATCGCATTTAAAGGAGGAGTGTTTCTCCTTATGTGACTTTTATGTGTTATTTTATTGAAATTGCTATGTAGTGGTTTAACTTGTAGTACCTCTATGGTTCACATCTAAGGAAACTAAACCAGAAAAAAATCGTCCAATATAGTTCTATTTTGCATCTATTGTTAAAGTGGAAGTGCTGCTTCATTTTTTGTTTTTTTGTTTTTTTTTAATTTTCCCCTTGGTTAGCCCATGTGATGTGCATTGGCAAGAATAATTCAGTGACAGAGTGTGTGCAAATAATTGTGAGATCCTACCTGATGGGTCTACTGTTGTTTTGTATTTGCTTGTAGAGGAAGAAAGTTTATATACTTTCTAGTGTGGGTGTCTTGGAGTGATGGGTTTGTTTAGAAGCAGTGTCAGAAGGTTTAGAAACAGCACTGTGATCACCACCAGTGTAGTGTTACCTGTCTGTATCCAGGCATTAGTTGTGTCAATCCTGCCTGTAGTTATTTGGTAATGTAAGCTCAAGTATATGAAGGCCGTGATCTATCACACTACGGTTCCCACTTAGAAATTAGGTTGGTCTGTCTTGTAGACATAAGAATCTGTGACACCATGATTCTTAGCTTCACAGTTGTTCCCAGTCTGAGTTAGAAGAGAACTAATTCTGTTCATTTATTTTATTTTTTGGCTTGGTCTCATTGAAGTAGCTGCACTTTCTAAAATTAACAGCATGTGTTTGTAGGCAGTGTCTGCTTCTAATGGTGTAACTCTGCATATTTCTAGTTTGTACCAAGGCTTGGTGTGCGGATCAAGGTCACTAAATCTTATTTACTATATTGGGGATCCAGGATAACAGACTGCACCTACAGGGAGGTGTAGACAAAATGGATGACCCTAAGCTGACCAACAAGGTATTGCATTCCATGTACATCATTTTCAGTATAAAGCTGAGGGATCACAAACGTTGAGCTCTGTTCCTCAATGGCCACCATCCAAGGAGGACTCTGTCCATTCTACCTTCAGTCCTGATCCATGCATTCCTGAATTCACTTCCACAATCCAGCTTCTGAATCAGGTTACCATCTGCCACCAAGTTTTGTCTGGGCCTTCTGCCGTAGTGATGTAATTGCCATCAGCGGTGTTGGGTTCAATATTGGCTTTGTGTGTGTTTATATATATTTAATTATTTTGTTTTTTTCTTCATTACTAGTTTTAGTTTTCTGTGCAAGATCTTTATTCCCTTTCTTTTCCCTTTTGGGGAAGGGAGAGGTGCTAATGGCATCTATCACTTGTCTAGTGTCTGGAACAGCCCTTGACAACAGTCCATACAGACCCTAGAAGGGAAAGGGTAAATGGAATCCCTGGTGAAATTATGTGTGAGTTTGCATTCAAGCTGAAATCATCCACTGCTAGCCTGTTTGTTCACATTTTTCAATGAATGAAAAGTTTGAACAAATGGTTGGGATTTGGCCAGGGACAGCAGGAAGTCAACTAGGCCTGAGTAGCTGTGGCAGGACTGCTTGTACTATTGCAAAGGTAGCAAAGCAAACAATACAGCCTTGGATGTCCTGTCTTTGTCCACAGCTGTCTGAGTGATGCAGCTAAGGACCAGCCCACACTTGAGCTGCTCATATGCCAGTGAAGGGTAGGAGCTGAATAGGGTTAGACTCAAGACAGCAATTTGGGCATCTCATGCACTCAGAGAGACCCCCAGAAGTCACTCTCTGATGTTGCTGTGTGAATGACAGTTTCTTATGCCAAATATCAGTGGTAGGCCTCAATATCACAGTCTTATGCCTGTTCTTGATCACCTCATGTGCATAAGGTAATACGTATTCACCTAAGCATCCTGGGATCATCCAAAAGCATTGTTCTAAAGAGTGGTGGAGACTCAGCACATCTACAGAGCTTAATATGTTATCTGGTCCTAGAGTGGTTCAGGAACTGTTTAGAAAAACTTCTAATTTTCTTGCCCAGTTTCAGAGGACAAAGGAACTGTGAACCATTTGACCTTTGTCCTCTGATGACATTTGTGAACACAAACAGAGCTGACAGCTGGAGAAAAGTCCAGCAAACTTTTGGAATGGCTCACAGCAGATTTTGGCTGTAGTTTTGCATAGAGAACAACCTGCATAGTCTGGTACCTTCCTGGCACCATATGCTGTTAATTGTGGATTAATTTTCTCTAATGCTTCTTCTGCATCAACATAGCCTTGTTGGTACAAAGATGACTTAAGCAGAAATTTAGCCTCCTGTCTTCTCTGCCTTTTTCTTTCATAGACATATTCTATCTACTTTAATACTGTGTTTGAATCATACTGGAAACAGGGTAGGTCCCAGCATCAGAGCATGGGATGTCAGGTACGTGCACAGACAAACATGAGTGTGTACCAACAGTGCTTTCTGAGCACTAGAGACATACTGTGTCTCGAGTTGATTAAACAAGTGTGTGTGTAGTAGGAAAGAGAGAAAAGCACTGCTGTTAATTTTAAAAAAAGAAACAAGTAGCATTTTCATTCTCACCAGGAAAGGCAGTTTTGAAGTTAAACACCTCATTGGTGGTGCTAATACTGTGCATTTAATTTTCAGCATTGGAAGAAAAGAGATGGTTTTGTTCTCACTAGGGAAGAAACATCTAAATGCCACGTTGATAGTAGTGTTGTTAGTCATTTGAGGCTTGATAATAGCTTCTTTTGACAAGATATAACTAAAATCTCAAGGTGAATCATGCCAGTGTCTATGATCACAGTATTGCACCTGCACTTCCTGTGTAATCAAGTTTATTTCTGCTTTTGTGAACTCCTGAATTATTATTTCTTCAGAGTCAAGTTCCAATGAAACACAGAGAGCAGTAGTCCCATTGAGTTCAAGTACATTCTGTGCAGTTAAGGGTAAAATATAGTGACACTTTATTCAACTTATATGAGAAGTGTGCCCTTAACATCACAATGCAAAGATAAAGCTCAGAGTTACTACTGCAGAAAGGCAATATCGGTGGGATCTTACTGGCTCGGCACAGTAAATCCTCTGATTCTGATAATTTAGTTTGGTCCCTTCTATAAGTAATAAACATTTGAGATCTCTAGCTTAAGTTCATTAGAAATGTATCTTGAAGAAAAATAAGAGACATTTTGCTGTTTCCCAAAGTAACATATGTGTTCTGCCACAGCAGATCATTGAAGGTCTCCTAGCCAGTCAAGGGACAGCACTTTTATGGGGAGGGGTCTGCATGTGCCAAGGAAGCCAGTCATTACTATTCAGTAAATTAATCTTTGGAATGGAAGAATATACTTGCTAAAGAAGCATTAATGGCTATGTAGGTTCATCAGTGGAAGGGAAGTAGGAGCAAATCTGTGGTTTTATTTAACCACAGTTACACCACTTTTGTCATGCTACTTATTGTAAGCAGCTCTGCATTTCACAACTGGGCACTCTTCTGAGATTTCTCAACTATGTTTTGTAATTGCAGTTGATAAAACTAAAGCTAGAAGTGAATAATCAATAATAATTTTCCTTTATACACATGCTGTTATTGATAGCTGTCATAGAGGCAGGGAATTAATGTGTCCGAGTCAGGAATTATAAACCTACAATTATTTTTATTTCCCTGAAAAATCCTGCCCCCAAACTATATACAGAACTAGTTTAGCTTATTTACAGGCTCAATTCAATCAAGAAAATCTTCAAAGGATATTATGGACAAATTTAGAGATTTAGGAAGTCAGAAAATGGAAAAGGCTAAGCTACAAACACAGCTTTACTCCACTATCAATCAGGGTGAACAGAGAATTAAGAGAACTGCAGGCTTTACTCACGACGGTGAGATAAGTATTCAGCGATGATCCCTTGCTGGATTTCTCGGCTTGGCTGCCTTCTAACACTGCAAGCAATATCCAATCACAAATCCAAACAGGAAAAGTCCAAGGCAAGTGGAAAAGTTGCCAAACTCAGTAGTATCTCAAAAATATGGTTTCCACAAGACAGGGATTCGTGGAAGCCACGCTGCTTCAGCAGCAGCAGGGGAGAGCCAAACTGCTATGGTCTCCCCCAGCCAGAATAGCAGCCAGGAAATCAAGGCTGTGGTAGGATCCCAGGTCTGGATACTACCAGTAGCTCTATCTCAGATTGGACCCAAGGACTTGCCAAGCTTGCAAGACTGCATAGTATGATGCAGAAGTAGAGGACTGTACAAAGCAGGGGCCATGCAAAAAGGTAGGAGCCATCCAAAAGTAGGGATGGTCCAAATGAGAACTCTTTCACGACAGAGCTCTGTCAAGGCAGGAACTCTTCCAGGTGGAAACTCTTGTGCCTTTTCCTTTGCTCTACTTAATGCTTTTCTAGACAAAATGTCAATTTGCCATTTATACTGGGTGCAAAGGAAGGACCCAGCCAACCACCAGCCTGATTCCCAGCACAAGCTTCCACAGGGGTCAGCACACGTGTGGAGAAAGGCACCTTTTGCTGTTCCCCCTTCAAGACTGCAGGCCAGGGTGGGGAAAGGCAGCTTTCCCGCCGCCTTCGCCTTCCCACTCAAACCCACAGCAGGGGAAAAGGAAGGAGTTTTCCCTTTACATGCATGTGCTCTTATTGCTAGCTTAAATACTATTCTGCATTTAGTAATGTGTTATACTTGAAATGTATAATGGTGCTTAAATAGGGTTGTCAGTTGTTTTCCTTTCAATGGTTTTGTTAAGCTTTAACTACAGCTAAAGGTAGCATGCCACTTGCTGAATTTTGCTCTCTAAACTATGCTTTAGGTAGTGTACTGCTTGCTAAATGTTTGTGGCTTGGCATTAAATTTTTCATACTGAGGATGAATGATTTTACTGCTACCAAACATGATGTAAGAACAAAGGCAGGGAAAAAGGATAATAGGATAATATATTGTGGAGATCTTATCACTGATGTGTTTAAATGCCTTCGTGCTCTAGAGCAGACTTGGAATTTGTCATGAAAAACTGACCTGGGAGGTGGGTGTCTGGCCCTCTGACTGCACTTAGTGTAATTCATAAGCCTTTGAAGAAATTAATTTTCTGCATTCTTGGCTTAGCATGTGTCCCCAACCATCCAAACGACAGCAGTCAAGTCTACCCCAGTTGAGGGCTGCAGGGCCCAGGAAAGATCTGTGCTTTCCAGTATGGACTGGAGGGGATCTCTGGACTCAGACTGAGGTTGTCAAAGCCATCTGTGCTCCCAAAAAGCTGCTTGTTTCTTCTCCTCATAGGTGCTTCATCGTGCCTGAGAGAATGCTGAGGGGACAAGGACAGGACTGATGGGACAGAAACAGTAAGTATTGAGACAGGAAATATGAAGAGACTGAGACTACTCTGTGGGTAGAGAAGCTTAACATAGTGTACTGGGGTTGGGTGAGGAATGAAATAAAATTCTCAAGGAGAAATGAAGGAGAACAAGTTTAAGGCAAGGGAACAAGTAGATGAAGAGTCAGTTTGAGGGGAACTGTATGCCAGGAATCTAGAACTAAGAGAAACAGGAGAGAATAGATGTGGAAGTCAGTTAAGAAACCAGAATAATAAGAATACACTGGTACAGTGGACAAAATCAAACAGGATCAAGTCTTGACTGAGCAAAGGGAGAAGCTATGATAGGAAGGGGACCATTGACAGAGGAACCACTGGGATTTTAATAGAAATTTAGAGAAAAGAGACTTAAAACTCAGTGAGAACAGACATTAGCATTTCAATATGCTTTTCTGTTGCAGTAGGCATCTGCTAGCATAAGTAGGACCAAGAAAATGCTCTAATGTTCTTTTCTTGTCTTTTTTTTTGGTGTTCTTTTAAGGAGCAAAACAGTACAAATCCACTTGTCTGCAGAAATCCATCTTGCAGGCTACCTTTAAAGAGTTTTTGGTTAGGAAGTATTAGGCCTTTGGCAGACAGCTCTGCCCTAGAGTTGAAAGAAGCAAGAAAAAAGTCTTAGGAATCTTAATGCAAATATTGGCATGAGTTCATTGTAATTCTAGAGGATTCAGGAAAACACTAAAAGGGCAAAGAGGTCTTACCTGAATAAAAAACCTACTATGAGACAGAACATTTATTTGTGCATGTGTGTGTATATATATATCTACACAACACATGCATCTCTGCATACACATGCATGTAGAATACAGTATAAATATATGTGTGAATATGTTTTTTAAAACAGTTGTATTATTTAGAGTTTAAGCACCTATAAATACGGATATCCCTGCTTCTTCAGTCAGAGTATTCATTCCTTGGAGGAAAAGAAAAATTGAAACTAATATTTTATCGGCTTGGGTTGTGGATAGGTGTGTTACACAGATGGATGCTATTAAATCTTTATACCATGCTGTACCAGTATGAATTTTGTATATGCTACATATTTTGCAGACACAAATAACTATTTTAGAAATTATATAAGGAGTTTTCCTGAGACTCCAGGCAACAATGTCAGATCTAATTTGAATTATTGCTATTGAAAACCATGGTCCTGTTTTTCATTATTGTTATACCAATATCTCTGACAACCTGCAATTTACCTGGTATGAACAGCACCTCCTGAAAATATATAGCTGTTTTGTGTGCTGTGGTAATTTTGTATATATCCTCCCTGTGCACAGGCGTGGTATTTCACACTAATTCCACTGGATGGCACTGAAGGAGACAAGATTGCATAGAAATAGCTCTAGAAAATTAGTGTCACTCCAAAAAGGAGAGAGTGGGTTACTTTTTCATTCCATTATTGAAATAGACAAATGTGGGCTCATTTTCCATCCTGATGTAATAATTTGTCATTGAAACCATCTCTTAAACACTTATAGGTGTAGTTCTAGGTTTTGGCAGTAGTGAAATTACAGTGGAGGCAGAGTCAAAGCTTCTGAATCTGACTACCCCTTTTCCCCTTAAAAAGGTAAAGGCTAAAGATGCAGCTTTGACTCGTTCTGCATTCTTATGTGAAGGCTTACTAAACATCTGAAGAATTTTAGGTCTCTGTCCTCCATGACAATGCTGCTGGTACTGGCCGATTCTACAATTATGAGCAAGTGCAAGTATGTTGGTTAGATTTGCAGCTCATTAGAAAAAAACTGTGTGGGAATTGGTGCACAATTTGAAGATTCCACCTGTTGAGGAAATGTCGTATAGTGTCTCAGAGAACCTCCCAACTTGAAACTCCATCTGTCATCCCCACACAAGGACTCCTGTTTTTTGGTCATGTCTGGAAGGCACACAATTACTCTGTTGATCAGACTTGTAACCTGGGAGTCATCTTTGACTCCATTCCCTTTTCTGACCTGTTTGCCTTCATGTATATAAATTTTGTTTCTTTTTCTCTAAAGTATCTTCTTATTTCTGTCTACATCACAGATAATTTTTTTAAGGCTTTTGTTATATCTTAGCCCTCTTATGACAGCTTTATTTTTTTCTATGCCTGACCTGACCTGTCAAAAAGGTCCCTTGAAACACTATTCTTGCCTATTTTCATGGCCTATTTCTGTGTCTCCTTTTTGTACTTGCCTCTTTAGCATATCTCCATAGATATCCCTGTCTCTGTAAGCCCTGTAGCTCTCTTAGGAGTGCAGTCTGACAATTTTTTTGGCAGCTGTGCTGGCCTAAAACAGTCTCTGCTCCCAGCCATTCACTCCTGTCTCTTTGATATGCCAAATAATTTGCTGGCACAGTTGTTTTGTTTAGCTGTGTGGTAAACCAGATTAGGAACCTGATTTGGCTGAAAAGCAGCATGAGGGAGGGAGGAAAGGCACCTTTTTCAAACTAGCTTATTTCTCCAATCTTGTCTACCAGGCACCACTTCTGCTGGTGCAACTGAGTGGTTGGATCTATGGAAACATGTGGTGAGAGACAAGGGATTGCAGAGCAGCTATGGCTTATGTTAGGTTATGTAGCCTTGTTGAGCTGTGACCTGATTTTGATGATGTAGCTAAGCCAAGCTAACAGATATCTGCTGCTGAAAGGGTGATGCTGCACCTCCTTCCTCACCTGTTATCATGGGCTAGTTCCCAACACTGGTATTTATCTCACCCAAGTGAACCAGCCGTGAGAGCTTACCTAGCACAGAATCATTCACTTCTTTGAAGGGTCTTCCTGGCTCTTCTGCCAAGTGCCCATAGAACCCACCCGGTCGGCAGCACCTGAGTACTCTGACAGCTCAGTTGTGTTCTCAGATTGCACCACAGTACTTCACAACTTTGCCTTTTCCTGTCGTCTGATGTCCTCTCTCCATCTCCATATCTACACCATCTACTTTTCTCATAGCTATGTTAATGATTTTCTTTTGGTCACCCTCGGCATATGGAATACCTTCCCTGAAGCAATTGCTGCATCCTTCAAATCTCTCAAGATTTCTTCTACCGTGACACATCTGCTAATCTGCCAGTTGATAATGCCCAGTTTGGATGCTCGTAAGAACTTTGGACTTCATTACTATGATTAAAGTGTCCATGTGCTAGCTTAGAGGTAGGCATATGGTATGAGTTCGTGGTCTTAAAAGGGTTTAAACTACCACTAATTTTTTTTTCTTTTTTAAACAAACAATGTCCAAAGCTATGATATGACTTCTCTAAAGTCATATGTAAGTACCAGAGGCTGATTTTGTGTTGCTTCACACCTTGGATCATCATTCATGCTTGTGCAAATGGACATAGCATTTCTACTAAGCAGTTTGCAGTAACATCTTACAGAATTGTAAATTAGTGCCCCAGAGACCAAACAGCAGAGTCAGTGCTTTACATGAGCAGCTGAGCATAGAGGCTTAGGGATTTCTTTTCACCTGGTTGTCTTCATTGTTTGGGTTCTTTTTAGACACATGTAGGAGAGAGCGTCCTAAATGTATTTCTTCCTAATATTCTGGTATGTTAAGCATTTTTTACCTATTCAGTTAAACTGAAAATCTGTGGGTGAAGCTTCATCTTGCCTTAGAAGCAATAAAATAAAACTATATTTGCTATTAAAAAAAAAAAAAAGAGAAGACAGAGGGCACCTCTACACCACGCAGCAGAGTGCGGGACTCGGCAGAGCACATACTCATCAAATTATTTGCAGAATAGGAAGCAGCAGCTGTAGACTTGCATATGAGTGCTGCTGTATCCAAAGTACTTAACTCTGTTGGTAGGTGGTGCTAATTAGGTTGGACATGGTGCTAATTAGGTTGGACATGGTGCTATGTATTTTCATGACACTGTGGTCATGAAAATACATAGCACCTGTAATTCTGTCTTGGACCTGGCTGGAAGATTCAGCATATACTACTGCATCAAGCCATATGCGTGATTCCAGAGAGGGAAATTGTTTGCCCGTGGCTTCTTGTTCCTCACCCTTGTAGGATTTAGCTGCAGAAACAGATGCATTTGCTACATACAGGTGTCACATATGGCTTTATGCCAGGGATTACCTCCCTCTAGGTAAAAACAGATGATGCCCATTTAAGTGTGTCATTCAGGCTGTGAGATGTTACAGTGGAATAATGGACATCCAGCATAGCTGCTTCTTAAACCTGTTCTGTTTTGCTTCTTAATTAAGGTTGTAAATACTGAGAGAGGAGAAAAGAAGTAGATGGTTGGGTTTTTTTTGACCATAGCTTTGTAGAAATTGTGGATTCTCTGCAAGGTGATGGAGGCAGACAACAGTACAGCAAAAAGCAAAGCATAGTCTCATCCAGTACATTTATCAGAACACATAGATTCTCCTTCAGTGAGATAAAGCAATGTTTCAGGTTAGAGATAAGATCATGACTACAGCATAAATTCTGTGTATGTGTAGCTGGGTGGCAAGTATATTCCCAAAGCACTGACTGCAGAATTGCTATTTGTTCAAGTAACTGATTCAAATATCCATAAACACAACATTTTTTCAAAATTATTTGAAGATTCAAGTTGATGTTTGTATGAAGGCTGGGACTTACTAGTAAAAAAAAAAGTAAACCAAAGAAGCAAAATTAAAACACTGTTCAAGAGGCAGCGTTCAGAACGACCTATGGGATGGAGGGTAATAAAACACTTTTATCCTCTTTTTTATTTTTTAAAGGATCTTAAGTAGTCATTTTGGCAACTTCTTTGTGTTATTTCCGTTTGAGAGACAGACAGAGGTTTTGTTAGAATGTAGTCAACCATCAATAATTAGCCCTTGGCAAGTCAGTGAGGAACTACACAGCATAATATACTTGGGCATAATGGATTAAGATCTGACACCTGTGAAATGATGAAAATTAATAGCTTCTTGATATTGGAATGGTTGTTCCTGGTGTTTTGTAAATTGTTTAATGTCACAAGGAGGGATCCAGTTCCCTGAAGATTTGAGCAATTATTGTAAACTCTATAATGTCATCAACCCTTTTTTTAAAAAAAGTTATTAAACAAAACGTATACACAGAGTAAATAGTCAAGAAAATAAAGTCGAGGACTTTCTTATTTCAATTAGGTTTTTTTTCCCCACTGTGTCTGCCAGCAAAATTTATGCATGCACAGCTAGATATCTCTAACTTTTGAAGTCATGGCACTTAGCAAAATGCTTTTGAAGAGAGGCACACAAAAGCCAACATTATCCATGAAAATTACGTAAATATTTATAGGCAGTATATGCTTGTTTTCTGTGTTGTTTTGTTTTGTTTGTTTGTTTTTAATTTTATTTAAAATTTCCATCTGCTGCTAGCAGTTGATAAATATTTAGATCAAATTTGTGCCTGGGATATGAGGGTATTATTTCTTCCAGAAGGGACATTATAAATTTGATACTGTAGGCCCAGCCTCAGTTCCCCAACTCAAACAGTGCAGCAGGCACTCTGCTGGGGTGAATTCATAGACTTGCATGAATAGGCTTTCTGTCCGGAAGGCTGTAAGCAACCTTAGTGATCATTTTGCCTAATCTCCTTCAGCTTTCAAGAACTCAATCAGGGAACACCTCTGGCTGAAGAAAAATGATGCTTTTTTTCCCCCCTCCAAACTTCTTGAGTTTAATTAGGTCCTTGATCCTGTCCATCACAAGGCAGTTTGACCATGGATGCTGGCACAAAAATGGTACAGGAGCAGATAAGAGCATTCAAAGGGAACTGCAGCACAGCTTTGCAGTGCAACCACACAACCCTAGCAGTTGGCTATACAGAAAAATTGAGGTTATTCTACTTCTCCCTCTCTTCCTTGGCCATGAATTTCTACTTTTCTAGTAGCCATGGCAAGCTGAAGTAGAGGAAAAAAGATCTCACTATAAAAAGTGAGTTAGTGAACGATTTGCAGTGCCAGTTATATGGAACTGCTCCTTTCAGTGGCAGCTAGCCATTTGGTTGGCTTTGCTGCAATGAGAAATTTTGTGTCTGGAGTGCAGTTCCATAGCAGTCTATCCTTATCTAAGTGAGAGCTGTCACGGGCCCTCCTGGTATTTGTGCAGCTGAGCAGTAGGTTGGTCCAGGGAACTTTGCAGCCAAGAACTAAGCTTGCCAAAAAAAGAAGAGCTGCTCATTTTCAGCTGGTTTGGAGGATTTTATGGGGCTGAAAATGAATTGTTATTTTATACAGGGAATTTTCAGACAAACTTGCAACCTTATCTGATGCAGTGTGCTCATGCCTGTGATGAGAAGGGAAAGGAGAAAGGCTGGATCATCATGACACTAACAGTGTCTGTGATTTCACTTTTTCTTTTCCTGAAGCACATTATTCATGTGACTTTTTGTGTTCTTGGTAGATCTTAAGATTATTGTAAGGTGTTGAAAGAGACCTTATGTGTATGAAGTATGTGGAGTCAATATTCTATGGATCATTCTGTACTCAGTGATTATTGAATGACAACTTGTGTTTGTGACAGTAACACCAATGGTCTCTTCCAGTCTTATGTTTTTAGCAATATACTTCCTAAGAGTACTCTTCTGCTAAAATTGTTGAGAACAAAATTTTCATTGTCCTGTATTTCATTTTGGTTACTTCCTAATTTTTTACTGCTATTCTGTCCTTTGGTACTGTATTTCTTTAAGAGTGGAGTGAGAGAGTGAATGCTTTTTTCTTTACTGAAGATTTTTCCCCAAATGAAGCCATTGGAGACCAGCTGCAGACAAAACAGCACAGGCATTTGATTTGCTCAACAGTGTTACATTTTGAGCTCCTGTCTGCAGTAATTAATTAGCATCATTGCTGAGCTGACTCCCGGCGAGACTGCATGATCATTAGTGCCAAAGCCAGGAAGGGAGCAGGAACTCCCAAAACCCTGAGTAGGCTACTGAAGCAACTGTTGTCATCTATAGAGCATTTCAAGAACATTTCAAGTGACACTGGTGGAAAGATTAATTTTCTCCTCTGTATGAGGGTCTCACTCAGATTCAGTTAAGCTGCTGGATGGGATCAGGCAAATCTACTTCCCGGGTAAGATTTTATCAAAGCTATCTAAAACCTGAAGGGTTGCTCTAGGCTGGTTCATCTTCATTTTGTTGATATGCAGAAAGAGTTTTGGAAGACTTGAGAGACATCAGAGTACAAATCAATGATGATGGACAGTACAGGGGCTGCTGTGCCAAAAGGTATCCCAGAACCAAAAATCTGTCAGCTAAAAATCAAACTTCAGTCCAGTAGAGATACAGCTGGCACAGAGTTAGATGACTTCCTTCAGGTGCAGAAACACAGCAGAAACTGAGAGTATTTACAAGTTGCTTTTATGAAATATTTTTTTTTGTAGGCTTGGGATGCAGTGTAATATAGTTTAATCTCTTTTCTCATCCCCCACACCCCTTTCAGAAGAGAACAAGAAACTTAATCCAAACAAAGGATTAAGAAATTTCAATAACTGGACTGCTGCCATTGTCCATACAATGGGCCAGCTCTTTAAATGCTTGTTCTCTACTGAATTGAAGTCAGTGACTACATCAGAGGGAGCAGAATTGAAATGCAGAAAAGAGGAAATGAAAGGTCTAGAAGAGCTTCACAGTTATTTTACCTATTACGCCATTCCAGCAATGCATCCTGTAAACAAAGCAGCACTGAGAAAGGATCTCTCCTCACTGGAGAATATGGTTAGGGACAACTTTTGAGAGGACAGGGGAAAGAGAAATGAGATTTAATATAGATAAATGTAAGGTAATACACCTGGGAAGAAATAATAATCATATATACAAAATCAGGAGCTGTTGTTTAGAAAATAGTAATAGAGAAGGTGGCCTGGGAGTGATAGTTTATAATTAATTACTGCAGACAGGAACACAAAATCTAACACTGGAGCAAAAATAAAATACATTCTTATTTTAGTCCAGCACCAGAGGTTTGATTCTGCAGTGAGTGCATGGAAATAATTTACACAATCAAGAGGGAGCTGGCAACAACGCAAGCAAAATATTAAAATTATGGCTACTGTCCTGTTGGTTTTGCTTGTAAGCTAGAGCCTTGACTGCTGATAACATAAGCACAAACTTGTAATTTGTTACTTGCTGAGTATAGTAAAACAATAAAGTAAATTATCTGCAAGATGCAAACTCCTAATGGATTTGTAGAAGGGTATTTTCTCTTTCTCTCTCTTTTTTTTGGTCCCAATTTTAATTTCAGAACAATGGCTTGAAAGTGATCAGGTTTAGCCTATCCAGTATTGAAGAAACAATCCCCCTTTCTTAAAGAAAAACATGACAGCTGAAAACAGAAGAGAATAAGGCAATATAACCAATCAATAGGAGTAAGAAATCAATGCCAAGTGTAGAGTATGCTTTTATTGAGGTAAGAAATTATGCTCAACAAATGTATTTAGCAGCTGATGAGCTAAGATACCAAAACTGTCTGTGTTCCACCAAAGACGAGGTGAGACATTACTATGCTGAGAAGACAGTGTCAAGTGAAAGCATGCCAGACAACCCAGATGGAGTGTCATAAAGAACTGCCTGATTGCAAGACCTGATGGCTATGTATTTAGAAGTTCATAGACTTGCAGATCAGAGCAAAACACAAACTGATTCTAGCCGTAGAAAAGGAAAGGGGGAAAACCCTGTGAGGCACAGGATGCAGAATATTAAAGATTTACAGGACTACTTAATCTTGTTAGTGCTGTGATGTAGTAGCACAGGGTAATCCTGTCTTTTGAGTCCTTACATGCCGTGCTCGAGAAGTGGCACATCTCCCTGCTTTAAGGCAACCTTGTGGTGGTATAATTTCTTCCCAGGCCAGATACAGCTTGGGCTCAAACCATCAGGCTGTATGCAGACACAGAAAAAAACATTGATTGTACTAGGGCAAATATTTTCCCTGGGAAAATATTAGAGCTCTATACATCAAAAATAATTTGTTTCGATAAGTTCAAACCTGAGTGTTTTTTAAAAGCAGCAAAAAATACATCAAGACTGTACAGAAGCTTTCAAAATTGAAATTTCACCTTCCATCTGAGAAAGCAGATAAAGCTACATAATTAGCCAAGGAAGGGCCACTCCCTTTCTCCCCACAGCCTCCAGAGGATAAACTCCGGATAAGCTTTTTAGAGACTGCAGAGCTGCAACTGCAGAGGGTTTTAGTCTATGAAAAAAGGTTTGGAGCACATGATAATTAGCAGCTCGCAGCTGAATTTTGCTAGCTGTCAGGGTATTCTTTGCTATCACTGCATGAAAGCACTCCTGTAGGTCTCCTGAGTCTGCCTAAATGTGTGCTGTAGTCTGATTTGTCCACATGGAACTTTTTAATACAGAATCTGTTCACTGTACAATACTTAAAGGCTTATGGCAAATTCCTTTTCCCTGGCAGAACAACACCTGCACAGGATGAGAAAATAAAGGCTTTTTCTTGGACAAGACAGGAACTGCTTTACAGTTTATGCTATAGTCAGACCCTTAAATCCAAGGGAATTCACTATGCTGGGAGAATCTATGGGTAGCCTGCTAATCCAAATCCACATCTTCTTTGTATGCCCAAGTCAGTGCTCAAGAGGTCTGGCAGGAGACAGGCCTTTTTTAGATTTGTCCTTAATCTTTGCTTGCTCACAGTTTTAAGTCCCAGTGGGAAGACTCTAGAGACACTGAGTAACTGTAACACAACTGATTCAAACTTAATTGAGGTTCACTTCTGTTTTAAAAAAGCAAACACCAAGAACTGTCCCTTTACCTAAAGTTCAGCATGTGCTTAAGTGTTTTAGGACTGAACTGTTTCTGAGTTAGTCTTCATTACTACTGTTTTCCAGACTGTAATCTCAGATTTGTATGAATTTCTTACAAAATATTTATAACCTTAATTACAGGACCAAATGGCAGGATGCACTTGTGCTGGCTCTTGTCTTATCCAAACAAGCTGTTCAAGTTGCTAACTTGTGGCCTCTAGTCTGGTTTTCAGTAGTAGATTTTTGTCCTGTTACTGCTTTTTTTATCTTTCTCAGGTGTGTCTTATTTAAACTTCTAATCTCCTACGGCCTCCTGCCTCGTCTCCCACTCCCAGAACAACCTGCTTGGAGCTATGCGCATAGTATATATGCACTTAACAACACTTCCATTGTCTTACAGTCCTATTGCAAAGGTCATTTTCTTGGCTCGTGGTCCCAGTCCTGTCATGTCTCTTTTTTCACAATGCCATTGACACCCTTTTCTTCACTGTGTGAAATACAAATTACCTCTCTTTATTTTTCAAGCCACATCTCATCTGTAACACTAAGTAGTCCCTCACTTCCATTATATAAATGATGCTAGTCTTTTAAAGCACTCTTGTATACATTCATGCTTTCACCCATGCCACTAATTGCACATAGCACAAAATCTGTGTAAATAACCCTATGTCCATCTTCCTCTGCTTTTTCAAGTATCTCACCTCTGCTTCAAGGTTTGCCAGAGTGTAAGCATGACTACTGAATTGTTTTGCTAGATAAATATGTTTTCTTTGAACCAATATCACATCTTTTTCCTGCTTGTCTTCTCTCTATAAGCCTAATAATAGACATTTTAGAGTCAAACCAGACTCTTTATTTTGTCTATATAGTGCAGGGTAGCGTGGGAATGGGTTTAGGTGTAATTTAAAGAGCAGTATTAATAACAAAAACAGAGTAAACCAAATTACTTGTCTTATTTGTAAGTCTGCAACTAACTTTCAGGAAATAGGTTGAATGCAGCATGTTTAATTTGCCATACCAAAGCTGCTGACATCTGTTGATTGCAGAAACAAATTTGTGGTAGAGACTAAGAGAGAAAGAGGAGGTCTATGCCTGTGCCTTTTGTAGCAGATGACTATTCCTGATATAGCAGTATTACCAGACTGCACCCTGAGGGGCTGTAGTCACCTTGATTGTTTCACACAGTGAGAACCATGTTCAGGATGGGCACAGTGGTGTTTTTTACAGATCCCAGCACCACAATCAAATTCACCCACAATGCTGACTGGGCGAACATCTGGTCACATTTGTTTAGCATTATGGTTTTCAAATAGGGCTGCATGTAGTTCTGCAGAACTGTCTTAGGGAAAGCTAATATAAAATGGCACTTTCCCCCTGTTTCTATTCCTTTTGGAAATTCTGTTACCATCTTATGTGTAGATAAAACAAATATGGTATTGTAAGTTATACTTCCCCAAAAGCAATTGGAAGTGATGAGACTAACACAGAACCCAAGCTAATAACCAGGGTAGGCAATTTAAGATTCTTAGAAACTTAAAACATCGCTGAGAGGTGGACAGAAAGCTAGAGAGCTGCGATATCTACATGCTTTCAATATTTCGCAGCTGGAGTGTCACATACTCATTCAAGACCATAAAGTGCCTGTTTTATTCAGGAAAAAATGAGTCTTGTCAAACAAGTTTGATACTGTTCTCTGGCAAGATTACAAGTACTTTTGATAAAGGTGATTCTACTGATATAATACAACAGAGTTTATGTAGGGCATTTGTTTTGTCCTGTATGTCACCCTACATAAAAGAGATGTATGGAAGCAAACAGTTGAAACCTGTCTTTCTATATGGTTGTTTGCTGTGTCACAGCTCACTGCAATAAGCCTGCCTCCTTTCCATGTTTTCCATGACTTTATTATCTTCTTATGCTTTTAGTTTAAAGAGGTTCAGTCTCTCCATAGCCTTGAACATCTTGAATTACGCAGCATACCAAGTAATGAGTATAGGAACCAAAGACCTTGCTGAAAGATCTGTCCTTTTCTAGTTATACTCCACAACTGCAAGGCATACATGTCTTCTTTGTTTTATAAAGTATTTTCAGATTCCTCTTTGAATAAAACACCTGTGAAACAGTGATGCAACCATGGAATAAAGCTCATGAACTATTTAAAATTAGCTCGGTGCAGGGCATGACTCAGTCTAGTTCACAGTGGATGTATACACCTTTAAAATACCAAGCTATCATTTGGGTACTGCTGGACTAATTGCAAGAGGATCTGTGAATTAAATAGTGAAAGGACAAAAACTACTCCCAAAGCTCTCAGTAAGACATGTGTGTGAACACATTTCAGTTGAGAGTAGGGGGCTTCAGTCCCTGTGGGATGACAGTCAGTCCCTGATGCCATTCACTGATATTGAGATATAAGAAGTTTGCTCTCTTTAGTTTCAGTATAATTCTCAGCACAATTCTCAGTAGAGTTCTTAGTAATTTTTCCATGCAGGCAATGAAGGGCAAAACTGGTTTTCTTCTAACGTTCAGGAACAAAAAGTACTGACATCTCTGTAATTGTCTAATAGTTTGGCTAATTAAGGTGACAGGCCATGAAGTTTCAGAATATTTATACTTTTAAAAGGTAGATTATACACCAAATAAACACTTCTATGTATTTGACTCTTTAGTATTCCTAAGACTTGCCTCCCAAGCTTCAAGCTATATTAATCATCCGGATGTTAAGTATTGATTCTAGCAGGTATATAGTAAAAAAGCCTTTTGTCTTTAGTGGTTCAAATAACATACACACTATATGAATAAACCATACACAGACAAACCCTCTCTGACTGCAGGTAGGGAAGGCTCCCTCCTTTTGATTGAGAGGATGCTGTGAGAAGATAGGCATTCTTCTAAGTTTATTAAACTAAAAATGGTGTAATTTTCTATGAGAGGGACAATATTAAGTACACATTTTAGTGGCCTGATATCTCCTGAAGTATCACTGTGCAACCTGTATTGTGCTTAAGAAAGTTTCTGGGTATCATGAATACCAACAACAATCACTGTAACGAGCAACCAGTGTATTCAACAGAAATTCTAAGTGAAGGCTTTACGGTAATAGACTTGCCTGACTTGGATAATAAACTCTTTAAGTATTTCAGCCCGTAAATCTTGAAAAGAGAGATACTATTCTCTTAGGTCACTGACAAACTAAAAGAGAATCATTGTTTGCAGAGCTCCGCAGAGTTAACACGGAACTAATGAATGATTCCAATAGGCTAATTAATTTCTAGGGTCTGTCAATCCATCAATTTTAATTTATTCAACATGAGCTACATTAATTTCATGCAATACTACTATTTTACCTGGTTTGCCTTTCACTCCTCTTTGTCTATCACTGTCCATAACAATTTTTTAAATCTATGGACCAATTTCTGCTAAGTTTGAGGAAAAAAAAGTTTTTTTAATATCAAAGCCAGTTGGAATCATATGAGTTTTATGAATATTGACAGATGAGCATAGAGAAACTCACATGAAGGCTTGCATGGTGAAAACGTTTTGGAAGGGGCTCAGCTATAACCATTTCCCTAAGGTATGCTAGATAGCTAGTTGGTATATACCTAATTCAGAAATTACACATCATGAATAGAATAGAATAGAATAGAATAGAATAGAATAGAATAGAATAGAATAGAATAGAATAGAATAGAATAGAATAGAATAGAATAGAATAGAATAGAATAAGTCAGTCCAACCTATCACCCAGCCCTATCCAATGGCACTAAGTGCCCCATCCAGTCTTTTCTTCAACACCTCCAGGGATGTGGACTCCACTGCCTCCCTGGGCAGCCCATTCCAATGGCAAATCACTCTCTCTGTGAAGAACTTCCTCCTAATATCCAGCCTATACCTCCCCCGGCACAACTTGAGACTGTGTCCTCTTTTTCTGTTGCTGGTTGCCTGGGAGAAGAGACCAACCCCCACCTGGCTACAACCTCCCTTCACATAGTTGTAGCCAGCAATGAGGTTCCCCCTGAGCCTCCTCTTCTCCGGGCTAAACAACCCCAGCTCACTCGGCCTTTCCTTACAGGGCTGTGCTCCAGGCCCCTCTCCAGCTTTGTTGCCTTTCTCTGGACATGTTCCAGTACCTCAACATCTTTCTTGAATTGAGTGGACCAGAACTGGACACAGTACTGAAGATGTGGCCTGACCAGTGCCAAGTACAGGAGAAGGTTAACCTCCCTTGTCCTGCTGGCCACACTGTTCCTGATACAGGCCAGGATGCCGTTGGCTCTCCTGGCCACCTAGGCACACTGCTGGCTCATCTTCAGCCTACTATCTACCAGCACCTCCAGGTCCCTCTGTGCCTGTCTACTCTTCAGCCACTGTGTCCCCAGCCTGTAGTGCTGCCTGGGGTTGTTGTGGACAAAGTGTAGAACCCTACACTTAGCCTTGTTCGGTCATTGGCCTCTGCCCACCCATCCAGCCTGTCCAGGTCTCTGCAGGGCCATCCTACCCTCTGACAGATCGACAGCTGCTCCTAACTTGGTGTCATCTGCAAACTTACTGATGATGGACTCAATCCCCTCATCCAGGTCATCAGTAAAGATGTCAGATTCTCAGGCAGGGGCTGAGGTAGGCTAAAGAGTACATGTAAATAGTACTTGTGTGTTTTTAAAGTTACACTGTGAACTTGATACAGTCCTTCACTAAATTAGCAGTTTATGAGTTTTACTATGATTGCATCACTGATTCATATGTGCTTTTTTCAAGCAGGCGTCTAGTAATACTTCATTAATAAAAAAAGAGAGAAGGCAGGTGTTACCTTATAGTTTTGAGGTGTAACTGGAAAGGGACAGAACTGTGACAAACTACTTTGGTTCCTGTGCCTTTTTTTTTTTTTTTGTATTCTGAACACCACAAGACATTAGAAATTATGCAAAGACTGAACTTTTTAAAACATGAATTCACTGAGCATGCTTGCCAATATTTGTAAAGGACTCTGGCACCCAGTTGGAGAGCTGACATTGGGTTCAATTAGTGTGTGATGAGTCCCTTTGTTGTTGAAAGCATCGAGTTTAATGGTATAAATAGACAGAGTAACTGGCTAATAAGATGTAAAGTGAAATAGAATTGGGTTTCATATGTTTGTAGGAACTGGGTCATGACTTTTTTCAGCACAACAGTTGGAGTCACAGCTTGGAAAAACTTGAGAACATCTGTTATTTCTGTTGAAAAATACAAGTACACTGAGTAACTTACACCTTTGAAATTCTTATGTGGGGGTGGAAGGCAACTCCTCTCCAACACAAAGCTGATTTACTCAGGATATGGAGAACATATGAGTGGTTCATCCTTTATATCTCTCATAATTCAGACACAAATGATCTTTGGAGTGAAGCTTTGAAAAGATTTTCTCCTGTGTGACTAATTGATGAGGTTAGTTGATTCCAGAAGGAAAGGCTAAAATGTCTTACAAATTTGCAATACATTGTAGTTAACTTTGCTTATAGGCTTATTTAGTTTGTAAAATACATGAAGTTGCTGTCTTTAAAAAAGTCAGAAGAAATCTAGTTACAACTGAACTGTGATACAAGACATAGATGTCTTTTGTATGTCTTAAATGCAACTATCTTACAATAATTTTTGTAATAGGCTTTTTGAAATCTATTTTCTTCTATATCAAGTCCTAGAGGTAAGGTAAAAATTAGCAGGAGCTGAAAACATTTCATACCATTAAGACACCTATCATGTGCACATACATGTTACATCCCTAGGCATGTACATCACACCACCAATTTTTTTCTTTTTAAAGTTTGAAATTCTTTATTGGTACTGACTTTAAAACAACAGCAAAACCCAGATAAACCAACAGACATATGAATCTGTATCCTTTGTGCATGCACACACCAAAGACTTACTATTTTACACACACATATCCTCCATCAACTCTTTAACTAGCATTGATTGTTTTCAGCCTTCATGAAAAGAGTCTGAGTGACAGCCATGAAATAATGAAAATTCCTGAATAGGCCAATATGTCCCAAATACCAAAAACAGAGCATATTAATCTTCATAGCAGACATATAGTCTTTGTAGCAAGCAGTGTTTTGTAAATAAGGATGAGGGCAGAGAGAAAGCATGAATAACACAGCAAAAAATGTAGTAGTAGAGGTAAGAGCATAGAGCATAGAAAAAATATCTTCGGGTGTAAGAGGAGGTGAGGGTAGGAAATAGAAAACCATAATAAGGCTGTGGACTGGAAGCAAATGAGTACAAGTGAGAAGGGAGTGCTCTGTGAAAGAAACAGTTCTGTGCCTTATTCCCATTTTAATCTCTAGGCTAAGTGTCTGTTTAGGCAACGTCTCCCCTGACATACTAGTTTTCCTGTAAGCAGTGTATAATGTAACAGTTTTGGCAGATGGGAAGCTGCAGTCCTTGGGAAAGTTAATCTGTTGAATAGAATGTGGTAGTTCAACAGTAACTCCCGAAAAGCCCTACAACAATTCACACAGAAAAAGTTTAGTTATAATTTAAACCCAAATGAGAGTTTTTCGTTGGTTAGGCAAATCTAACATCCATTTGGTTTAACTCAGAATAACATTTTCTTCTCCTTTTTCTAACACAAAAGCAAGTTTGCAGATGGCACTAACAGTCAACTTGCTAGAGGGCAGGGATGGCATCCAAAGGAACCTAGACAGGCTGGAGAGGTAGGCCCAGGCCAACCTCATGAAATTCAACAAGGCCAAGTGTAAGGTCCTGCACCTGGGTTGGTGCAAGCACAAATCCAGGCTGGGTGGTAAATGGCTGGAGAGCAGCCCTGAGGAGAAGGACCTTGGGGTCTGGGTTGATGAAAATCTCAACATGAGCCAACAGTGTGCGAATGCAGCCCAGACAGCAACTGTGTGCTGGGCTGTGTTAAGAGCAGTGTGGCCATCAGGGCAAGGGAGAGGATTCTGCCCCTTTACTCTGCTCTCATCAGACCCCACCTGGAGTATTGTGTGCAGTTCTGGAACCCCCAACACAAGAAGGACATGGAACTATTGGAGCAAGTCCAGAGGAGGGCCACAGAGATGATCAGAGGGCTGGAGCACCTCTGCTATGAGGAGAGGCTGAGAGAGTTGGGGCTTTTCAGCCTGGAAAAGAGAAGGCTTCAAGAAGACCTTATAGTAGCCTTCCAGTATCTGAAAGGGTTGTGCTGGGGAGGGACTGTTTACAAGGTATTGTAATGAAAGGACGAGGGGTAATGGGTTTAAACTGGAAGAAGGAAGATTTAAACGGGATGGTAGGAGGTTGTGGCTGCTCCCTCCCTGGAGGTGTTGAAGACCAGGCTGGATGAGGCCTTGAGTGACATGTTCTAGTGGGAGGTGTCCCTGCCTATGGTGGGAGGGTTGGAACTAGATGATCTTTGAGGTCCCTTCCAACCTAAACTATTCTATGATTCTATGATTTCAGCAGAATTGTGATTTAGACATTTCATTTTAGAGGCAAAAAAAAAAATTGTATCACTTTTCCAGCCTCCTCTAAATCAAGCAAAAGTGTATGTAATTTAGACAAAATTTAGTACAAATGAGAAAAGATGACAAGATAACATGGAATTTTCTTCATTTGTCATTCTTTTTCTTTCCTCCCCTCTTTTCTGCCTTCTATTTCTTTAGTATAGTGTAATGGACTTTCCTAGTGATTTTTATTTCTTCTGCATGTGCAACACCAACACTTATCCTGGTTTTCTCTTTCATGCAGCAATCTGTATTTCTGTCTCACATCTTTCTCATGCTTTATCCTTATCTCACCCTGTATCTGCCATGTCTAATCAGTCTCCCTTATTTCTAGACATCTTTTCTTCTCTGCATTGATCTTTCTCTTTCCTCTTCATCAGATTCACCAAAAGCACTATCTCATGTTCTTTTCTGAAGTGGTTTTAAACTACAGTTCCTGTCTGCCATTAAATACTTACTCTCTCTCTCAGAGCTGCATACTGAGTTATGTTTCCTCTTGCATTATTAGAAAGCAGGTCCTTCAGATTCCTTCCCTCTTCACTCAGCAGAGCTATGATTTTATTTTTCTAGATAAAGACTTGTGGAGGGGGGGGGTTTCCTGGTTTGTTTGTTTTTCCTTACAACTTCAATTTAGCCCCTAGGAGGAAGAATAAGATAGTAAATTTTGCCCCTTGGATGGCATTCCTCTCTAAATGAGGAAGGTTATTTATATACTTGATGGTGTTTAGTCATTAACAAAGGGAGTTTTCTTTGCAAATATTTGTCAATAGTTTAGCTAAATAGTAACAAAAAATAAATTGCTTGATTGCAAATCCAAAATTCCTTCTCCTGTAGTGTTTCAAGTGGTTTAGGTCATACATAAAAGGGGATTTCAGGTTATAGAATAAAATATTTAAAAGAGAGGCTTGGGGTATGAGTATGTGTATGTATTGCAAGAACAATTACAAAAAATATTCCTATTAAAAAGTACATGCAACAACTAGAAAATAAGAGTTACAAGTTACCTTATTAATACTTTAAAATATATTAAAACCAGCTGAAAGAATACACACATTAAACTTCAGACATTACAAAGCTTATTTTTCCCCAGAGAAAAACAAATCATGGCCAGAGTACAAAAGCTGAGATAATTAGAGATTTGTTTCTTCTCTGCCTCCCAAGGTAAGGATTAATCCCACACTAATCTCTTTACTGAGAGCCAAATGTTAGTCAAGGAGCCTGCTGCACAGGTTCAGAACTATATTTTCAGTATCTAGGAAGAAACTGTCCTATAAATTTACAGTCTGGATTGTTTTAAAGTACTATCTTGATTATTTTTTATTTTATCCTGCACTGTAATGCATTGCCATGGCTTTGTGATACATATGCTAGCTTATAATATGATGTAGAGCAAGACTTCTCAATCATGACCAGTAAACTTCCAGCATCCTTCTGCCTTTAGCACAGAAAAAGGGTTTGTGTTGGGTGTACAATGAATGGCACACTCTCTGAATGTGCATAAACCAATTATCACAGAATATGTTTGTCTCTGAGCATTTCAGCATTGTGTTGCCTCATGGTTAAGTGTACTTTAAGGATAAAGGCACAAGGAACTTGGGTTTCATTTGAACGAGGTAGATGTTAAGCAAATTACCCTTCTGTCTTTTTTATTTCCAAACTGCGATTTATAACCTCATTGTAAAACAGTTGCCTCTTTTAATTCTCAGGTTAGATGGGAAAGAGAAAAGTATCAAAGAAAGAAAAATATCTGATGAGGTTATTTTACTTTATTTTCTTTAGAAAGGCCTAAGGGTTAGATCCATAAATGGATTTAAGTGGTATTTATATATGTGAGGTTAAACTTTACACTTTGCTGCAATTTTGCATTGAAGGGACTGTAATCCACATGTCCTTGTTTCTCTGATAATGAAGTTCCCACACAGAACATGCCATGCCCAGGGGTGTCTCAGATGGTGCTGAGGAAGAGCTCTGGGGCTCTCTCATCTGTATACGTTCCACTGAAGTTCACAGATGAGGTATCTCCTTCATATATATACATGGAAATGAATCCAGCTGTCATTCTGGACTTACTGAGCACAGGCTCTGTGCAACACAAAGCTGTCTCAGGAACAAGCTGTGGTACATTTTAGGAATAAAAATATAGAGAAAGGGACCCTCTACAGGCCTGGGAGAACAGCTATAATACTTCATAAAACGTCCTGTAGGTGCACAATTCATACTGAATGGTGTAAACTGAATACCGGTCCATAAAGAAAAATGGTTTATCTAAACATGAGTGTCTCTGAAAGGGGTGGGTGGCCTGAGTATCCAGGTGATCCTAAGTGACAGTGCTCCATGCCTACACTCTGTCCTGAAGGGTCAGATAGAGAAAGGGTAGGAAAATTGTTTTTCTATTGGTGGATTGACATACTGTGAATATTTTTGTTTGTGTTTAAAATGTAGTTGAGAGAGAAAAGTTTTGTTATCTTAAGCTAGTAAAAATGCAAGAGTGCCCTAGACCCTTGTGTTGTTTATCCAAGGGTTTAATGATTAGACCATTCATGCAGACAATAGGCATACAAAGTCCATTTCATTCAGGAATTTAAAAGGTGATGTCCTAATTGCCAGGTTATAAAGTGTTCTAATATTCTTCTCACTGAGTTCCATTTAGTGAAGTTTTGCATGGAGTAATTAAATATGCTCTGGATTAGGAAGAGATAGTATGTCACTTGCTGGTGAGGGCACTCCCAAAGAAAAGGGAAAGTGAGATGGGTTCTGGTTTGCAAGAATAATTAGTATAGGACAGTTGCCAAAAGAGGGACTGAAATGCATGTGCCCTCCCTTGTGCGGATATAACCACCAAACTGCAGAGATTGTCTTTACACGTGGAAATTAAAATATGGGCCATTCAGTACTTTCACACTGGGCTGAGGAGCAGCTCCTCACTGCTGTTCCTGAACCTGATGAAGTGTGGTGGCTAAAGTGCTATGTGTTCAGTTTTGCTGCATAAACACTAAAGTCTCCACAGGTTGTGGGGAAGGAAAGTGGTTTTATTTGTAGAAAGTGTTAGTTTGGTAACACAGCAATTTCTACAAGAACATATTCATTCACCAAAATCTTCTCCAGTGTAAACAGCATTCCTAGTCAACAGTGAGCACACGTGTAAGAATACCTCAGTGACCAGGACACTCATTTGAAATCTGAGGGACAGAGGTCAAAATCAGTTTGAATAGAGTGTCTTTGATATCAGCTGAACAGCCAAAGCTGTTTACTCTTCTGAAGTGAGCAAGTCTATCTAATTTTATTCCTGTAGGTTTTAAAAGCACGTGGACCCATCTCAAAGGAAAAACAAAAAATAATTTTAAAAAATATTCATAAACGGCTCCAGTTTTTTGAAATGGCAAAACCCAGTCTGTTTCCTGTCTTGTTCTAAGCAAAAAGCAACCCAAAAGCTTTCAAATGTCTTTTGTACATAACAGTTGAAATCTATCCTCTTTTCATCATGGGAGTAGGAAGTTGTTGTGGAATTGACCCAGTGTTGCGGTATAACCCAGAATTAACAGGAAGGAGGCTTAATGAAGTACCCAATTAGTCATCAGCTGTGCTTGGGGATGTGTGGAATCTGTGGCTATAGCAGAGGAGGTGGGCAGGAAAGACAAGAGGACAAAAGCTTGCTGTGGTGATAGTGCTTGGTTACAGGAGAACAAAAAAGTTCATGTGAACTGAGAAAGGAAACAGGGAGATGAAGTAACCCAGGTAAGACCAAAAATTTATGTTTATTGTCTGTGCTTTGAATAAGCAAAGGCTGGGATTAAATGGAAGCTCTGAAGAGAGCTGTGCTGTGAGAGGGGCACACCTGCTTGCTCTGCAGTGGTATTTAAGTGGTATTTAACAAGGGATGAGAAGGGTGGGGTTTTTTTGTTTGTTTGTGTTTTTTTAATTGGGTTTTTTTGGTGGTTCTTGTACTTAAATCCAGACTGTGGCTTCAGTTTGGACAGTTTAGTAGGACCTGTGTCTGTGGAAAGTTGTTTGCAGATAGAAATTAGATTAAAGAAAGGGAAATGTTTTCTTGGAAAGAGATTGCTGCCTCTGATGACTTTCATCATTAAACTTTCCCTCCCTCAAAAAAGATGTAGCCAGGTTTATGCACAGTACAACAGGGCACTATATAGTTTCAGTATTCATTGTGTCTGACAGTTCTTTTTCCAGTTGTTGCCTGGCATTCATAAGCAATGTCCTGTCTAACCCCTTGATGTGAATGTCTGGCAGCACTGAGGTATATTGAATATGTGTTTATGTATTTCTTTCTAATGCCTGAGATGGAGTCTTTTTAAATTTTGTTTTCTAGAAGAGGCAGACTGGCATAGCTGACAGACTGCAGGTTACCACTGGAAGGTTTGGACTGTAGAACTTGTTTCTTCCATAGGCCTAACCAAACCTGGAATTTGTAACTTAAAAATGCTCACAGTATATCCCTCCATATACACTCTCAGTCAAAGCAAGCAAGAAACCTAATTTTTTGGGGTATAGTTCTAATCACCTTCAACCTTCAAGAAGAGACACAAATGATGCAAAGTTTTCTCTCTTAAGGTAACTAAGTTGTATCTATAATGGCATTATGTGAAAATCTATAGGTTACATAAGGGCTATTTTGTAACCAGAGTTAATTGCTGGTGACTTGGAGCATATCATGCCTCACACTGGTGTGGTGTAAGAGCTGAATCTTGTCTCAAAACTCTTGTACAAGATAGGTCTAAATTTCGGAAATCTTGATGGCTACCATTTTGAACTTCAACATTGTCTCGTGGAGTTTTACTGTATTGCTCTGTTTCTAGTTTTAAGTTACTTTGCTTAAGGGGAAAACAATTGATTTAGAGAAGCAATTGTCTCTTTTGCAAAATTAAAATGGTCGCCCTTATACCTATGGCACTTTTTTTTTTTTTTTTGTCTCACCATAAAAAAGTTCTCAGCTGATTTTCCTCTACTAACTTACAAAGACTTTTCCTTTTTTCTTCACTGTCAATACTTTTAGGTGGTGTATATTTAAAATTGTGTTCAGTTTCTATCACAAAACAATGCTGAACAAAGAAACAGTGCAATTTCTAACCATTCAGAGCTTCCATCTTCTACTATGGCAGTGTATAATATTAAAATGTTAGCTTCTGCTAATTGGCAAAACCGAGGTATTTTAGTAAGAAATCCTGCTAAAAATGGTTCATTACGCCTATCCTGTTAAGCATTAACTTCCAATTTAAATTACATACTGGAAACAATTATATTAGAAACATTTCTATGATTAAAAAGTTATTTTAAAAGTCACCAAAAACCTCCTTATGCATACTTATGTTATACTTTGTGCATCTTAAGGCTCTAAATGGCACTGGAAATATCTCACAATTCATCTTCCCATAATTCCTACTGGCATACTGAAAGGTAGTATTAGGTAGATCATTAAGAACATAGTCTCTTTATGTTCCCATAAGCTTTCCATTGATTTGCATTTAGCTGCCTAAACTACAGCAAAGCTAATATTTACAGCAAGTTAATATATTACAAATAGAAATGTCAAACCCATTTATCCTCCTGATTATCAATACTGCTGTCTAGGCACAGACATCTGTTTATAGGATTTATTTGTTTGCTAAATACGTACTAAAGACAAGTGCATCTAGAATTTTGCTGGACATCCTCAAAGTCAGAAGAGACTTTACACAGAGCAGTGAGGCCCCTCTGTGTTAGATCCCCGTAAAGTGGTGTTGGGAGCAACTGCAAGCAGGCTTTTTTTTTTGTGTGTATTAGCATAATAAATGGACTGTAGAGCAACCATTTTGGCTGAGCTCTTTGTATATGTACAGCTCCATTTTGGGAGGCAAGCACACTCTATGGGTCTAGCAGTGGGTCATGAGGTTACAAGCCATGCATGGTCAATTAAACTAGGCGTTCTGCGCCTTCAGGCATGCATTGCTGTGTTGGGTGAGCAAAAACTGGAAGTGTAGATTTGGGTGAAATTGAGGACTCTGTAAACTGGCACTCCAGGCATGAAGCTACACTGCCTATACTACCAGGATATTGCCTTTATTTGCTGGTAGGGAAGGGGACTATTCTATAATTTTTCCAGATGTGGTGAAATCTTTTGTTGGAATAGAACACATTTGCATTTATTAGCTGTGGCGTCAAGAAATGAAGTAGCTTCCCTCAGATAGAGAGTAAATTTTGTCATTTCAACTCATTTCTTACTTCCAGCAGCCTTTTGTGCTTTACAGATCTGTTTTTACCCAAGATAATTTCTAATGTTCCAAAATTGGAAGTGGTTTTAAACAACTGTTTGTTTAAAAGCTGTCAAATACCTGAGGAGAATGAATGCTTTCTTTTCGTTGCTTCAGGCTGCCCAGCTGATCGTGGCCGGCCTGCGTTCCTGGTGAGAATGGGGACCAAGGTAAGAACAGAAAAAGTTGAGTCAAGTGTTGCTCCTTAGCACAGCATCTAGTTTTATTGTCTGGAGCCTCAGTGAACTTTTGCAACGGTGTTAAATGTGGCTTTTTCATCAGGCCTGCAGGGAAACTGTTAAGGAAGGTTTTAATCTTTTTTTGACTGAAAGTTCTTCAGGATCAGGCACTAACATTTTGTAAACTGTCATAGCATGTCTCGCAGCACTGCTCCCTTTGTGCCTAGGATCACTGAGTAGTCGTATAATGAAAGGAAAAACAAATGGTGAATGACTCTCAATTGCTTTTTGCCTGTGCTAACTTCGCTAAAGTATTTGTTTAAATGGAAGCTTTTAGCTATGAATACAGAAACCAAGTGAAGTTTTGAGAAGTCTACCTAAATTTTCTATTTGCTTCCTTAACAGCTGTAAGAATGAAATAAACAGAATAGTCTGACAGGAACCATATGCCCGTTCTTAGAAAAGCAACAATCAGCTCGTAGTACATTATTGCACTGGTGTTAAAATGTTCTAAGCTGTGTAATGAGGACGTTCAGCCGTCAGTCTTTCAGACAGTGCGAAACTCAAGCTGCATTTAACTGAAAACTTGATCTTTAAAAACATTGTCAGCCCAGGTCATAACATAAGTTGTAAGGTAAGGGATGTAGCTATAATGTTAAATGTAACTTTGTCTGAGGTATGTAACCTATTGGTTTGATTTACGAATACACATAAACTGTGTCTGGAAATAACCCATAAGTGTTTCTTAGTGGGGAGGAAACTTACTTTTGGGGAAAATGTCTGGAACTGTTCTTCATAATTTTTTCTACTGTTTGATCATGGCTTTGCAGAATTACACTTTTACATTTTGCTTGTTTAAAAATTGTTTTGTTAATAAATTAGTATACGTAGCAAGAAAAAAAAATGCCACACGTTGTATATGTGAATAACTTCACTTATGATTTGTTTAAAAGAAGACTTGTTTATAAAGAGGTGACTCTGGAAAGCCAGACCTGGTTTATGGTACGGTTAACGAGTCCAGCCTTCTTGAAAGTGAATACCTCAAGACAGTAGCAGCATAAGCATAACTCCCCTATTGTCCAGATTCAATATGCTTAAGGATGCTTCCAGAAGTCTTTGTAATGCATGCACCTGCCTTTTTAGTGTTGAACGTCTAACACAAACTTGATGACTGTCAGAAGTGACTTTTAAAAAGTTATATAATGGCAAGTATAGCAAGTTCTAATTTCTGTTGCCATATATGTAAGCCCATGCCACGTCTCAGGTTGACGACTTGTTACACAATCTGGCAAGTTTTACATTTGAATACTTGTGGGATGTCTGCACAGGAACAGAGTTCTGCTGCAGCCTTCCAAAACTGAGGAAAAAGAAATAGAATATAGGCTTATGGGGAGATTATTTAGTTCTGCTTCACTTTAATTCTTCAGACTTGTGTTTCATGTTTCTTCTGTCTTTCCAGTTTGATTGACATCATAACTGTAAGAAAGGTTCGTATAGTTCTCACAGCTTGTTCCTAAGTAACCTTCTGGAGATGTGGATTTCTTTTAATTGATTCACCTCCCTGGCCAGTCCTGTTGGGATAATGATATGAAGGTAGCATGTCAGCATAGCTTGGAATCATATCAATCTAGTGGCATTTACCTTCAGACTAGGAATATAAAACAGGAGAAGACTGATTAAAGCAAGATCCTGTTTAATTGCAGATGTTGTCACCGTCATGTCCTGTTAAGTTCTGGATTGCGTTGATGTTGACCTTGGGTGTCTTCATGGTAATTGGGTCAGGACAAAAGGTGGCTATTACTATTATTTTAATCAATACCTACAGAGGACCATGTGGGACTAATTATGTATTCCAAAGGAACAATCAGGACTACTTGGAGTAGAATAGGTATTGACAAGATGAGAAGATGATACAAGCATAGCAAGAGGTAGAAATACTACTTCCTGGGAAGGAAGCAAGCATGAAGTGCTCAGCCTACTATAGCTAGTTATGATGTTCCTGCTGTAATAATAGATCCTAAAATTTTTTAAATTAATGTTTTTCTACCTAGATGCCTTGTTTAGGTGATATATTTATGGTAATATATTTATGGGGTTACAGCTGAAGTCGATTAAACGTGTCATTCAGTTCAAAAAGGCTTATTTTGACAGGTTGAGTCCCTTCCAACCTGGCATTCTGGGATTCTGTGAAATTAAAATAGAAATAGCTAATGCAATTTAAAAAAAAAACAACCAACATATTTGAAGACTGGGGATAGGTAGCTCTGACTGTGATTATAGGGCTTGAGATTTATAGCTCATTTGTTATTTACTCTCTAGGATGCTAATGGGATCCCAGAGCTATGTATTATTGGAATTTATGAGCAAATGGCAATGTAGCAACATGCTGAGTTGTTGGAAATTTCCATTTTTGCTGTGTTTTGATGGAAGACTCTTTGTGGAAATATATTTCCTAATTTGGTTTAGCTTCCTTACTGCTGGCAGGTTCCTTGTGAGTTTATGTAAAATAATTTTGTAGTTCCCACTAGAAAATGTGGAATGACAAGATATGTGGGAATGTTAGAAATTTTAATCTTCTGTATGTGAGATAGATTGAATCTTCTCTATGTAGGCAGATTGAAGGGGAATGGAGGGGAACAAAAGTGTGTCCACTAGAAATTCTAGAAATATAATCCTGTTCTGCCACATCTTCTTGGCCCTGGAGAGCACTATGGCAATGTATCTTTCTATCAAGTTGAAGTAAATCCCCTTTTTTGAGATGGTTCCTGTTCCTGGGATTTGTGTGTGCAACAGAGTTTTGATTGGTTAATAAACATTGGTGTATGTAACTGACTTTGTGGTACATGTTCAGGAATGAGAGGGAAGATACAAGCAAGAAAGCATATACAGCTTACTTTTCCTTTTATGCTTGCCTCACTTGGAATCCTGAAAAAAATCTGCTGTCAATAGGTGATCACAAAGCTGCATCATTGCATGTCTGATAGTAAAAACATTGGAGCTGTTGGGTAATTTTCATCGATTCACTTCTACAGGATGAGAGAGTTACAGGAGGATCACTGTTTAGATCCAAGACTTGAGTGGGTTTATACTCCAGGTTACTTAATTTGGTAGGGTTAAATAGTGAATTACATGCTTCCTAAATTACAGATACTTGCTATCCTTTTGTTGGCATGTCTTTTATTCATTACTGGATTGTATTTATGGCATGTTCTTACTCTTTCCTGATCTATTATGGATCTCTTTACTGAATTATTGAGCAAAACTTTTAAATAAAACATCAAAGAATTCTCTTCTGCTATCAATTCTCCTGTAGTTGTAAGATGTATCAACCCTTAGGACCACTTTCCTCTTCAGAATACTGACACTGCTAAACTTATTCCTAAATGTGCTGTGCACAAAAATATTCATTCAGTATAGTCTTTTTAAAATTGAAAGTGAAATTATTTGCCTTTAAATATGCAAAAATAGGTGGCTTCTTATATAAATATCTTGCATAGTATTTGTTCTTTCTATCTTAGATGTGCAGTGTTTGATTGTTTGTTTTTCTGCTCTGAATCCCATTTACTAGGTGAGTTTTTTAAAAGTGCTTACAGAAAATGTAGTTAAATTGCTTCTTAAAAGTAAGCCTCTTGTCAGAGCTGAGAAAAAGACCATACCCTGACTTCCTTGTTCTGCATTTTATGTACTGCTTTGCTTGGGCTAGGGAGCCACTGAATCCAGACTATGTTATGAAGCTGGATTGTGGTTATTTCAGAGCAATCTCTAGCTAAGATCTTGTCATTGTGACTCATATAAGCTCTACTTGTTAATGCCTTTGGGGGATTTGTCTGCTTATTTCAGTGCATTAAAACTGACTTTATGATTTTGATTACTGATGTAGAATAATTTTATGCTACCTTTGAGGTTCTTGTCACTTCCATAGGACCAGTAAGTCTGTTTTTCATTTTTGTGTTGTTTGGTTTGGGGTTTTTTGCCTGGAGGGGATTAGTGTTTAGTTTGCACATAATGAAACAAAGAGAAGGCATGGGCATTGTTCAGTTATTCCAGAATCTCAATAAATAGATTCTAGTATAAGCATTATGCTTGAAGGATTAATGGGATGAGGCTACTGGGAACAACGTTCAGTTTCTGGAAGTAAAACAAGCTTTGATTCACAGAAATGGAAATTTGGAACAGTTTGGCATCTCTCTATTTTTTTTTTTTTTTAATATAAACATGCACATTCCTTTTGGTATTTGAATGTTTAATTTCTGTTAACACTATTAAATCTGTATTTTTGTTATCTGGTTATGTTCCTGAAGGCTAGAATAAGCTTGACTAGAAAACCTTTCTTTTATGTCATCTTGTCTAATATACTTTACTCACTCAAGAGGGAATAAGCTGTAGAAACAGAAAAACATACTGAGGTGCTGATTTTAAAAGAATAATAGAAGGGACTGATTTTCACAGAAGTTAACAGTTTCACTGGCAAGAATTTTTTGTAGGCTTAGCCTGAAATGAGGTTTTTTGTATCTGACCATGATTTCAATAAGTACTTGGACACAATGTTCAAAGAGCAGTGTAGGTCTGTTGAATATAAAGATACAATCTTTAACTTGGGAAGCCTCTGGCCTGCATTTAGGTGAAAGCTGGACAAGATACTGAGGAAATAGCACTGCCTGCTTGCTCTGTTCTGCTCTTCTCATAAGCCACTAAGAGCTACTGATTAAAACAGGAGGAAAAAAGGGGAGACAGAGAACACAGACTTAAGAAATATAATCTGTAGTCCAGGGCTACATTGGAACAGGTTGCTTAGGAATACTATATTCTGTCAGCAGAGACTTTAAAAGAGAAGCTAAGTAGCTGTCTACTGTTCTAGATTTGCTTTACTGTGTCTCCCTGTAAAAAGATGAGCAAAAAAATGCTTCTAATGCATCTTTCCATTTATGTGGAAACTACACATTATTCTGTTTCACCTTTGTGGGCAAATTACTCACATGAAAATTATTTCTGCACCCTGTTGCCAGTGATGCTCCTATGGGTTGTAGTTCATATAACCAGACGTGCAGGTTAGGCAGATAAGTATGCTTATACTCTGCAGTGCCCTATTTTTTCCCTTTACAACAAAAGCAGCAAATTCTGTGATTGTTGTCCTGCAGAGAAGTGATAATTAGGTCAGGAGAAAGCATGACAATGTGATGTAGCATAAAGGGTTTTCAAATGAATATGACTTCCAACCTATACTTTGTGAAAATAATCATGTAGTTGGTGCCAGGAGCACTTTCATAATCTCATGCCATCTGTGCATCTGGCAGGATATTACAGGAAACTCATTTGTACATCCATTTGGGAGTGTATCCTTCCTATTTAAAAAACCCACAGAAACAACAAAAAAACCCACAAAACCCTCACCCATTGTTAGGTCATATTTTTACAATGGAAGATACTAGACTTTAAGCAGGTTGCTGTTGAGAGAATTACTTGTTTTCCATTTTATTTCTTGGGTTACATACTTTGTTTTCCCAAAATGGCAAAATGTAGATACCAACACACAAATGTGTCAACCAAACAGTGCTTTTCACAGTATCTCCAACTTCATGGAAGTTTTTGTTTGTTTGTTTCATCCTAAATTGTATGCCATAGCTATGTTCCTGTTCACCAGTCATGATGGTACTGGAGTGAGAGAGGTTTATTTTCCTACATTAATTCTCTTATGAAATGACAGTGTGCATGTTGTATTGAACTCTGACAGCTGGAAGATAAGATCGCCACAAGAGAGGTCACCACTTTTTCGTCTGTTCAGAGATAACTATATATAAGCTAGGATCTCTTAGAGTGGACAAGACATCTGCATATGGATAATAAACTAATATTAAAGTATTGAGAGAGTGAAATAGGAAGAATATTGAGCATCATAGAACAAATGGGGACTGGTAGACGGAACAATTTAGTATTGCATTTTTAATTACAGTGGACAAAATGATGCAAGGCAAAAGTAAACTGTGGAATTTATTGTTGCAAGGTGCTTTGGATGCACCAAATATGTGCTTTAGGGGCAAATGCAAAGGCTACTAAACATGATGATGTAAAGTTCAGGCTCAGAGATCCTTACACTGTAGGATGGAGACAGTATCACTGTTCTTATCTTGTATTCTTTTCCTGCTGGACTAGATAAACTTTTTGCTTGGGCTGGCCTGGCCCTGTCATTCTTATATTAGTGAATGTTGCATTACAAACATACACCAGTCTCAGTTACATTTATGTCTGTATTGTGTTTATACGTTCCTTTAACTCGTGCAGTTGCTGCATTTTAGTCTAGGTGGGATTCTGTATGAAATAATAATACAAAGACTTTACTATGTTGCAGAATAGTCACTTTCCCAGAATCACTTGTACTATGTAAAAGTATACTCTTGTGAATGACTAAAGGATTTAAAGCAGATATCTGCTCAAGTGAACACAGGTTATCTATATACTGAGGAATAATTGAGAAGATGATTACAATTATTGTTTCTTGCAGTTAGAACCAAAGCCTATTCACTGCCTTTCATTTACAATAAAGCATTCTCTGTTTAAGTGTTTGAATCCATGGCAAGGAAGTAGCTCTCATCTCTATACAAGTTTGTTTAGAAACTGTGATACTTGGCATATTGGAAAAGTACTAAATATCTTCTGCAGTCATCATCTATTAGTTAAAAAATAACTATCACATAACTGTTGCAGAGGCATGGTATTGGAAGCCTTCAGCATTCTCTGTCTCTGGGTTGATACCGAACACAGGCAGACAATACCTTGATCCACTGTTACAGAATTGATCAGAACTACTGCAGTCTCCCTTCTCAGCTATACCATATTTTGCAGTGCACCATGAATTAGATGTGTTAGTGGATTCTGTGCATCACCCTTTTCACCTCTGCAGGCAGTGTTTGGTATATAAGGATGCTTCTGGGTAGCCACAATCGATGGGAGGGCCAGGGCAAAGTGAAGGGAGAAAACGGTTGTTCCTCCTTCCCTCTGTGCATCCATCCCTTTCTCATGACCAGCTATCTCTACTTCACTGCCTCCTCACTGCCCCCACTTTAGGCTTTTTGATGTAAAGTAGTGAAGGTGAAAGGGAGTAGAGAGAAGGGATGGGCATGAATATAATGGAGGACAACAATAAAGGGTGTGATTAAGTTTTAATGGTCTAATTTGTTGATGACAGGGTGTCATGAATGCTTTAATCTGTAAAGTTGCTTGGATTTCAGTTGTGGGGGGATATTTAAACATAGGTTCAGTATCCACTTCCCCCCCTCTTTTTTTTTTTGTTTGTTTGATTTTTATTTACCAAAAAGATCTGTAACACTATAGAGAAGAGTTGCCTGCTAAGAAATACCTTTTCTTTCTGCATTTCATAGCCCAAAAAAATTTCTACCTTTTTTTTTTTTTTTTCCCATCCCCCAAATGTCATTTAAG
>VWZI01005954.1:1260316-1318520 GCA_013396835.1 Psilopogon haemacephalus
AATTATGGCAGATGAACAAAACACCACAGGTGCCCCACACTTCCTTCAGAAACCCTCATGGCTGATCTCACACTCTGGCTAGATTGATGCTAAAAGGTATGTGCAGTCTTCTAATTTATGGTTAACAAGTCCATATTATTTTTGTAATCCCTATTGTCATGCAATAACAATTCCCCATGTAGCATCAACTGAGCACTACAGATAATTTCTCGTAAGTTTACTGATAATAGAAATATCTCTTCAGAAATGATAGAGCTTATTACAGTAATTGTTTGCAGGTGTTAAATGAAGAGCATTATAGAAATATATATGTGTAACACTTATTAAACCAGAATCTCATAATAAGGGATAGATAATGATAAAGAAGTCTACACATTTCACAGCTCAGAAATTAATTTCTTAGACTTCCATCATTCAAGGAAATCACATTCCAATCACTGCTCAAGTGATGTGAGTTTTCATACTTACAGTAATCTCCTGTATTGACAGCCCATCAAAAATAGTTCCCTGAATAATAAGGTTAATTTTCTAACCCAATCAACCCTTACTTTGAAGTCTGGATTGGGATGGTGATGGAAAAGTTTCTGCAGAGGTTGAGGTACTGAGCCTTAAAGCATTCTTTATTCTTCCAGTATAATGATGGCAAATGTACACTCTCTCATTTTAATCTGTTGAATAAGTCCCTAATGAAGAAATAGGCAATTTTGCCTTGCTGTGCTTAACTCTTTCAATTCTTTTCCTTTCTTGATCTTGTCCAATTGCCATTAATCCTACAAGGCATTCCAAGCTTTTGATTAATCTTACAGAAGTGAAACTGTGAAGTATCCTTACAGGTAGAAGAGCTTGCTTTTTTTTTTTTTTTTTTTTTTTTTTTTTTTTTTTTTTTTTTTTTAATGCATAATAGTCTCTTGTTGGAGTTGCTTAATGAATTGCATCCACTAAACACTGGACAAGGGAAAGTTTGCAGGGTTGGGCAGTCCTGGCAATACTGAAAAGCTGAGCATATACACATTTGAGGAGGGAAGTCTTGTTCACAGGGCCAATGATGGCTATGCCTTTTCCTGTGTGAGAAGTTTCTGAAGCCCCTTCCTGGCTCTTCTGAAGGTGAATAAGTGGCACGTACTCTCTGAGTCCTCACCTTCTACTTTGGTCTTCACTCTAGCTTTGCCTTACTCTCTGCATGCCAGCTCCAGAGCACTGATGGCCGCACTGCTGGGGTGTGTTCTCTCTCTGCATCAGGGAGGGTGGATTTGAAGTGGTGATATAGCCCTTGTGGCAATTTGTTTTGTCTCTGCTGAACTCTCCCCTTCTGCTATAAGTTCTCGACAAAATATTCAGCTGTTTCTGTAATCTTTGCTCTAGCAGCACCCCAGCGTTCACTGAGGGACATTACCTCTGGATGCAACTCAGAAAAAAAGAATCTAGTCTCAGAAATAATCTCCTCTATATATTGAGTTAGATGGTTTATGAAAGCACAATGATACTGTATGTCTGTCTTTAGAAGTTACTCTCCTTTCCCCTTACAAAAGGGAAATTATCATCTTCATCACCAGTCTGCCCCTCTCCGTACTGCTTTTCTTCCCTGCTTTCACAATTGCCTCTAAATGTCCATAATTAAGAGCTGCTGCAGTGGATCACAGTAGGGTTCAGGCAGGCATTTGACAGACAGTACCACTCATACACTGGAGTATTTGTTGTGTCAGTTTGCTTCACTGGACTTCTCACATGAGCACTATCTCTGTCTGTCTAGCTCTGTATGAGGCTGCATCTAACTGATACTGTAATTTCAGTGGGGGAAACAAGGAAGAAGTCAAATAGAATCATAACTTTATTACTAAGTTGAGATCAGTCCACTTCATTAGCAGGCCAGAATGTGTCTCATATGTCTGGCTATCACTGCTGAAAAGTTTGACTCTCCATTGTTGGGGGCATGGAGATAACTGTTCACAGAAGAAATCAATCTCTCTCAACTGGGATGCTCTTTGAATCATCCGAAACCTCTGGAACCTACCAATACAATTTTTTTTGGGGGGGGTCAAAGTTCACTTAGATGCAGTAAGTCAATATGGGGATAGCAGTATGGCTTGTGTTCTTTGCTTGGTGTTTCTCTTGATCTCACTAAAGGCCATACTGTATGTATGAAGACAAAGACACTCCAGTGTCACAAAGAAATGGATTTGTAGTTGGGCAAGAAAATGCAAACTCCTGCAACTTCCAGTTCAAGCAATAAGGTGGAAAGCAAATTCTGCCAGTCTGAACGAATTAAGTCACTTGTTGGAAGATGCTGATGACACTGCTTTGCCAGCTTCTGACAACAGCTGTGTTTTACTGGCTGTAACTAAGATTCAGTTATAGAAAATCTATATGCCAGCTTTTATTTCCATCTTTTGCATATGCATCTCTAAGATGGGGATCTAAAGGGAAGAGAAACCTGTAAAAGACTCATGAAAATACAAGATATTTAAATGAGCAACAAGAAGTATTTAGGGAGCTCTGTGACTATCTTCAGATTAGCAAAAATTATGGTAGTATCTGGGAAACATTACTGGAGACAATTGTACCTCACAGATGAGTGTGGTTTTGGACTGCTGGAGAATAAACAAGCCCACAACACGAACATGTTTATGCCTTATGAAGGAACTGGAAGTATAGGAAAGAGTCAGTCTCTTACAATACACAGACTGCTTTTGTGGGATTAAATTGCCTGATCAGCTCCCAAAGTGCGGCACCTGATATTTTTTCCTGCTTATGCTGAACATAAAACATTTGGATAATTCTGTGGGCTCTTTAAAGACAACAATTCCCTAATATTCTATTCAGGGGGTAAAGCATTATTGTATCTATCTCTGGCCATGGGGATTCCCACAAAAGCTAGTGCTGTGCTAAAGCTTTTGAAGAGAATATTTATTACCTGCAATAAGATTCAGAATCCTTCTTTTCTTCCTGAAATGGTTTTATGGAGAGTAACAATTTTAATGTACTTACTTGCACAAACAATATGCAAGCTGATAATTTCCATTCTGCTTTAGTAAAAATTAGTTTGTGAAATGATGACTGGAGTTACTTTGAATGAATGATGCAATCTCCACTGCTTTAAACAATATTTCTAGAACTGTAGGAACCTGATCATTCAGTCTCTCCTTTGAGGACAGACTGAAAGAGTTGGGGCTGTTCAGTCTGGAGGAGGCTCTGAGGTGACCTTATTGCAGCCTTCCAGTATCCGAAGGGGGCCTACAAAAAAACTAGGGAGGGACTTTTTAGGCTATCAGGTAGTGACAGGACTAGGGGGAATGGAGCAAAGCTGGAGGTGAGGAGATTCAGCGTGAATATGAGGAGGAAGTTCTTCACCATTAGAGTGGTGAGACTCTGGAATGGGTTGCCCAGGGAGGTGGTTGAGGCCCTATCCCTGGAGGTGTTTAAGACCAGGCTGGATGAGGCTCTGTCCAGCCTATCTAGGGTTGCATGTCCTTGCCCATGGCAGAGGTGTTGGATGATCCCTGTGGTCCCTTCCAATCCTGACTGATTCTATGACCACCTGCACTACATTCTTCTCAGACATTGTCTGTAATTAGAGGTATGGAAGCTCAGTGTGTCTCAGAACTGGATACTGGACAGGTCAAACAGGAACTGCAGCAAGTTTGAGATGTACCTATCTGTGTGTCCACAGCAAGTGGAAGAAGGGGCAGAATGGTCTTGGGGCAGCTCACTTGTGTGAGCTGGGTAAGTCCCTAGAGTGCAGGTTCCTTGCCCCACTGGCTTGAGAGGTAGTGGCTATCTTCACTGAAACCCCTTGAGAGAATCTCTTCTTTCAGGTTGTGCAGATGTTTGTCACTGTGATATAACAGTGCACCCTGAGTTTGTTTCAAATTGCTCTGAGCAGAGGTACAAACTAGGAGGCCAGTTTTAGCCTTTAGGCTTTGCAGTAATTCCGACATGTTACCTTCTGTATAGGCACAAATCTACCAAAATAAAATTATTATGGGAATGAGATCTCTTCAGATGCAAGAGAAAGGAAGAAATAACAACAGGGACTGGGGAAGGACAGGGGAGATGGTCAGTAACTTTCTAAGGACTAAAGAATTTACATCATTCAGCTGGAAGATGGACTTTTTTTCTTGTTTGTTTTTGGTAGTTTTTTTGTCATTTTGTGTTTGTGTGGGTTTTGTGTGTGTGTGTTTTGTTTGAGATTCTCATGAGATTAGTAAATTCCAAGGAAAAGCCTTTCACACTTTATTACTATCCTGGTAACAAGGCAGGTCTTACCTGTTTTATTTATTTTTGTTTTTCCACTCTAAGAACAAGGATTCTTTTATAGTACTTTGCACACAACAGTAAAAGGAAGCTTTGCTTGCTCTAGGTTAGCATGTGGTTAATAGTAAGTTGCAGAACTTAATTGGCAGGTCTTACTGACGCAGTGATCTGAATGCTTCTGATTGCTATAATTTAAGGGCTGGCACACTGCTCTAGCTGTGGCCAATATTAGCAAAAGAATGAACTTCACATGCATGATCTTGTGCTTGCTCTCTGTATTGACTGTTGGAATTAGGAACAGAGAAGAAAATGCTTTATATTCACAGAGAAATGCAACAGGATTCCAGTAGTAGTCTGGCAGTAACCATGATTTTAGCGTCTTATAAGCATGTAGTCACTGAATGAGCAGACACACTCCTGAAGTGTAGTTGTTTATCTGAAAAATGATTCGGATGGCATGATGGAGTTCCTCATTGAGTGTTGTGATTGTTTCCAGAATGAGCAGTCTTGCTCTGAGCACAGCAAAGGAAGAGAAACGACACTGCCAAATCTGAAAATACAATCTGGCATCTGAATGAATGCAGGGTTGGTCTTTTTGCTTCTTCTAGCCTTGCTTGTACCAATTTATTCCAAATCTTGTAAGTAATATCCTTGGTGATTCCTGCTCTTGGGCATGGTAATTTTTTTTAACCAGATGTAAGCCATTTGACTGGGTTGGTACACAAGCAGAAAGGAAATAGAAAATCTTTTTGTGTTGGCTCTTCACAGCTTGCAACAGAAAAGCACAAGGCTTAGAAATTAAGACTCAATGCAGACATGAGGAAGAGGAGATCTTTTCACAGGGAAATTTAATGATACTCTTGGGTACTTTTGAAAACTTTGAAAGCAAAACTGTATTTTTCTATCACATGATAACCCTTTTGAATTACTGAGAATTAAAATATGAGCTGCATACATAATCACATCTAGGAAATGAAGTCATGACAGACTGGAAAGCACCTCCAGGTGGTATGTGTGTGCATGTGTTCACACTGCTTAGCTGCTTCCTTTTACAGACTGTGCTTTTATACCTTTGGAATGGAAGAGCAGGGGAATGTTCTCCTTGCTGACCCTGTAGACTAGCACAAACCCAGTTAATGTGAGAGCAGGAAAAAAAAAAGCAGGGTTTCCTAATGGTCTCATAAAGTAATGGTATCTTGCTTTGATCAAAGGGTACTAGGCATTCCTGGCCCTGGGAACACTGAGTGCCAGATGTTGTTAGACACTACGTGTATACACTCTGTGCCATCTGGGACGTGGACTCTAGGAAAGCAGACACTCAGAGCTGGTGTAAGCTGCTACCAGAGTGTTGCTGAGGTCCTGGGGCAGGTAAAGTTTATGCTGTCTGATGATCTGCCTGGGTTCATTACGGTGGAAGGATGTCTAGAATTACATTTTCTATGGTACTTTCACCATAGCCGTCTCCTTTTCCCCTTAAGAGTCAGTCAAAACAAAGCCCATTTTAAAAGAAATGAATGTAGAAAATGTGAACCATAAGGATCTTTTACAAAGCGTCTTTTACAGTGCTGGGGACATAAAACAGGGCAGTGGAAGATAAGCCATTATGTACGTTGAGGAAGTCTAAGAATAAAGATTATAGGCAAACAGTCTACCTTTCTTTACAAGGCCTTGATTTACATCCCTGAAATCTCAAATTTAGCTGTTACAATGAAGTCCTGTTGCACACAGAGCTGACTTTTTATCACCACTTAAAATCTAATTAATCCGTATCGAAGCACAAAGATTTCTATTGTGTTTTAGGGTGAGGGGTCATAGAGCCCTCTTTGTTCATCCTCAGGCTTGTAATCATCAGGCATTGGGATATAATTTTACCAAGCAAATTGGAAGGTAACAGATCAAATCCTTATCGGAAAGTCTAACTCGTGGTTTAGTGAAGTCCTTCGTCCTTTATGTGAAACTTTATATTCGTGAAGAACAAAAAAGTGCTTCAGAGCCAACAAAGGGTTAACAGCAAGGGCTTATACTTGGGGCAGCAGAGAAGTAAAATCATCATAGCTTCCACCATCACTCAAGGTAGCGGTTGTTGCAGAACTGCTGCGGAGACAGTCCTCATTGAGATTTTGGGACTCTGCTCTTACAATGGCCTTGGTCTATCGGCCAATGATGCAATTAAGTGGCATACTCTTCTCTCTCTTGGGATGGATCCTGTCCTGTCTCACCACCTATCTACCCCAGTGGAAAAATCTTAACTTGGAATTGAATGAACTGGAGATCTGGACCATGGGACTCTGGCAAGCTTGTGTTGTCCAGGAAGAAGGAGGAATGCAGTGTAAGGACTTTGATTCTTTCCTAGCTTTGCCTCCAGAGCTCAGGATTTCTAGGGTTTTGATGGTTTTTTCCAATGGATCGGGGCTTTTCGGCCTCTTGCTCTCAGGATTTGGGTTGGACTGTTTGAAAATTGGCGAAAGACAACAGGAACAAAAGAGAAGGCTGTTGCTGTTTGGAGGAATGCTCTTCTGGATATCAGGGATTACAGTTATTGTCCCGGTTTCTTGGGTTGCCCATTCCACAGTCCAGGAATTTTGGGATGAAAATATACCAGATATTGTTCCCAGGTGGGATTTTGGGGAAGCGTTATTTGCTGGCTGGCTTGCTGGATTTTGCCTTATATTAGGTGGATGCCTGCTTAGTTGCACAAGCTGTTCAACTGACATCCATGCATCTTCCATCCGCTATGTGGTAGCAGAACAGCAAGATCAGTGTCAACGCTTAGAAACTGAAACTAGGCCTTAAAATGGAAGGTTTTAAGCAGGACAGAAAGATTGCCATCTCTTTTCCAACCCCTAGTGCAAGTCAGAAGCTTGTTCCAGCAGCAGTTCAAAGGATTCTTTGTTGCCTAGCTGATTTCCTAAACTGTTTTCTCCATAACTGGCATCGGAGGGTGGTGTTTTGTCACCTGCAGAACTGTTACACAATTGTTTCACAGCGGGATGCTGAAGTTTTCATAGACTGCACAGAAAAGGTGCTTTTGCTTTCTCAAGGGCACTGTACAATCCTGAAAATGAGCACCCACATTCCCTTGGCTTTTAACCAACATAGGCTGGCTTTTCACATGCAACCAATTCAACAAACCTCCAAGCTTGACTCCTGGTTGCAGTTCTCCACTTGCCTAGCACAAACTTGAGCTGTCCCATCCTAAACAATCTGAACACAGTGACTGCATGAAATTGTGTTTTTCCGTGTACTTGGAAAATAATGTGCTAGGAATACTGCAGGTTTCTGATTTTCTAGCAAGTTCTGTATGTCTCTTTATGCATGGGGTCGGTGCTTCATTCCAAGTAACTTGTGTGGTCCCAGCACATGAAGCTGCGCCCATACCAGTTACTCCAACCCTTTCTGGCACCTGCACACTTCATCAACCAGAAACAGGCTGAGAAATGCTGCTTTAAAAAATACTTGCACTATCTTCGTGCATTGCAGGTATTGATGCATCATGCATCCTAACCAAGGCTCCTTAAGCTCCGCTCACACTTCTAGCAACATGTTGAGCCTGCAATCTTTGACTTTAAACAGGTTATTTAATTGGCCACAAAGCAGACAGCATCATGTTGTGTAGGTGGTAGTGTATCAACGTGGTATTAAAACTTTGGATAATGTTGTAAGGCTTTGGCAGATCGAGGGAAAGCAAAACACAGGCTTTTCTTTAAAAATAACAAAAAGGAAAAAAAAACCCAAACAACAAAACTAAAGAAAGGTGAGCCCAAATGCAGCCACACCCTTGAGCTACTGGTTTACCCATTACTGGTTTCTACTGCATGTGGAACCAGGCAACAAAGAAAGCAAGGGGAGGAGTATATCATGCTTCATAAAGTATTGTTTTATGTTCTCTATGACAAAGAATTGAACAGTGTCTGTGAAGGTGAGCAGTTCAGAGCTTCTGTGACTGCTAAATATGAAGCTGGTCCACAGACACAAGCTACAGTTAGCTGGACTGCTGTTGTCTGTACTAGGATGGATTTTAACTGGTACCTGTAACTATTTACCAGACTGGAAAAATTTCAACTTAGATTTAAATGTACTTGAGCTCTGGACCATGGGACTCTGGCAAACCTGTATTGTCCAAGATGTAGGAGGAACACAGTGTAAAGACTTTGATTCTTTCCTAGATTTGCCTCTGGAATTCAGGATTTCCAGGATTTTAGTATCTACGTCAAATGGATTAGGACTTCTGAGCCTTGTCTTCTCTAGTCTTGGTTTGGACTGTGTAAAGACGGAGCATACAGGGCAGAAGCTAAAGAAGCAGTTGTTACTACTTGGAGGAATACTCCTGTGGATGTCTGGAGTTCTGGCCTTAGTCCCTGTTTCTTGGGTTACTCATACTATAATCCAGGAATTTTGGGATGAAGATGTGCCAGAGATTGTGCCTAGATGGGAAATGGGAGATGCACTGTTCAGTGGCTGGTTCGGTGGATTTTTTATAATTCTAGGGGCATCTCTTCTCCTCTCCACAATCTGCTTATCAGCTGACCACCAACTACCAGAGCAGTATGCAATGGCAGACATGCAAGATAACCATCGACATCTGGACACTGGAAATGGAAGATTTTAAAAGGGGAGATAATCAGGTTTTCAGATTTCTTACTCCTATATTACAGTAAGAAAGGTCTGCTGAACAGACAGGTTACTGTTTACAAGATCGGGGAAGAGGTTGTTTCTCACTAAGTAGTTGCTTCAGTCACTATCCTCAGTTTTAATTGGGTTAATTGATCAGCTATGGGCAATCTAACTCACCTCTGTACTTTTCCAATATCTGATCAATTAAAGATCTTTTAAGGTAGTTTTGTATGGATTTTTTGGGATAAGCAAGTATAAAATGATTATTTTCTAGGCAAGCATGGAGACTTGACCATATTTTAAATGGGCTGCTTTAAACAATGTCTTTTTTTACAAAAATAATAGTTTAAGTCCTGAAGTAGGTTATAGAGCTAGTTCAACATACATTACAAAAATCACATGCAGTACAACCTAGAATAATGCTCCCTGGACCTGCATAATTTGCAGTAAACTAAGTATTATCAGACAATCTCATGTAATACAAGATGCAGCTTTTACTTAAATGTATAAAACTAACTTCAAGTACAAGAATCAGTTTCCATATAACATCCTAAGACTTGTCAGTGAGGGATGGGAACTTCCTAGCAAGGGCAATGATTTTACAGTGACAAAGCTGTAGCAGCCACATGTTTCTGCAAAAAGCATATGAAGACATAGAACAGCAATAAAAGAATTAAATAAAACACTGGTCTGGGAAAGAGCTTTGTTTAAAAAAAAAAAAGGATCTTCCAATCACTGAAACATATGGAAAGTGCAGAGACAAATTATCTATGTGATATACTTGCAAACACTTACAGATAAAATTAGAACAGAAACACATTCAGAATATAACCTGATTAAATATTTAGTTCAGTCCTGAGCATTTGATATTTAATACAGTATAAACATAGCAATAGTTAAAAAAATAAATCAAATAATTTAAAGATGTGTGTTCTATTACAATTTGTACTAAACTTTGCTCATTTGGCTAAATATTCTTGTAGCAGTAATATTTAGATTCTTGTTATATGCATTGGTACCTGGAAATAGAACTAAGGACAGGTGTTACCCCTGCTGTGCAGCATAAATTCCACTTCAAGAGTAATATTTGTAATTTTAAACTGACAGGGGTGGGGTAGTTGTATCATTATTGTAGCTTATTTTATTGAATGTTTCAAGTGTGAATAGTCTTAATTAGTAAAAAAACCCCACAGAACTCAAAACCCAGAACTGTTTTAACAGCTGCCTGTAACTGTTCAATTTTACCCATTTGGAAAACCAGGAGAATAAGTATGTTCAAGTCTCTCATTTTAAAATGAGTTTTGCAAACTGAAGCCAGAAACACTTAAATTTTGACCTCACCTCTCGCCTACAAATCAAAATATGATACTGTTTGGTTTGGTTTTTTTTGGAAAACCATTCAACCTGTGAGGAGAAACAGCTCACCTGCAAGAATTTACACAGCTCTAAATATTTTTGTGTCATAATAGCATCCTTAATGTCAAATATTTTTATGGCCAGAACTGAACTATATTAAACAGAACATAAATAAGCCTGTAAATAAATAAAAGAAAAAAATCATAAAGTACACCTCTAAACATCATTCTACAAACAACTTATATAATCAAATTGAGAAGTTGAAACTGTCAACCTTCATTTCAGCTCTGTATTAAATAATTCCAGATTATTAATTTTTCTAAAATTGACCTTTCACACATCAATGTTACATCAAACCCAAGAAATAAACAACAAATGGGGCATTCATAGAGGATGTTCAGCCAGTCATCTAGCACAAACCACCATGTCTAGCTGTACACTTAAGTGAACGGATGTGTTTGTGCACAAGAAAACCCTTGGGTGCTACACAGACATCTTGTCACAGAATTGTCACTTGGAATTTAAGACAGCTGCTACCATAGTGTGTATTTGCTTCCACTTTCTCACCAAGTGATTATAGCCTTTTTGACAGATGAAGGCCGTACTTATGTGGCTTGTTGCTTGGGGAAGATAACTTTAGCCGGTGAATTAAATACATCTGAGTGCAACATATTAAGTAGAAAATGACACAACTCTGTTTCCTGCAGTGTCCACCTCCTTCTGGACTTAGAATGTAGCAGGCTGCTTCATCCAGGACAAATTTGAAATGTGCCACTCACGTCTGTTTATTAAACCCTATGTACACCTGCAATGGCATGCAGGGTATTTTAAAAAATGTTAGATATTGTACCAAAATCTGTGAAGATTTCAAAGAGCTTCAGGAGCTTTTTTTTTTTTTTTCCTCAGAAAGTGCTTACCTTACAAGCAAGATTTCTGTTCTTTCAGGATCTGACAGTTTTTAATCCTGGTTTCAATGTTTTACTGAAACACCTTGATATTTGTAAACCCAAGCACTTTTACCTGTTCCTAGTTGGCAATATCACAGCCTCTCGGACAAAACATTAACCAAGAAACTTCTATTTGTAAGCATGCAGTGGACATAACTGTTCCCATTTCAATGCTGGTATTACAAATTTGATTCAGCTTCTAGTTCAGAAAGCAGCTGCCCCTTCTGGTACTCTCACAAGAAGTTTTTAGGGTTACTTGTCTGCCTTGTCTTTCTCACTCTCCTGCAGATGCAAGAAACCTTTCAGTGCAGGTTAAAGTACTGTACATTCACAAAACTGAACTGAACGCTGACTCTTCCTACAAAGTATTAAATACAAATTTGTTTTCAAAAACAAAATTCTGTTATTGGTGATGAATCAAAGTAGCAGCTGTTGTGAGGCAGCCTTGATGTTTTGGAAAGGAACTTACACTTGCGGTTAACTTTTAAACTATAAAAGTCAGACTCTTGTACAAAAATATTGCATGGCAAAACAGCCATCTTCACAGTCTGCTCACATGAAAACAGTGAAAAGATAAACAATCTTCTGTTGAACATAATATTTCTCAACACAGTGCAGTTCAACAGGATACATGCTCAGTACTGCCTTTGTTCCATCTTTACAAAATAAAAACACACAAGCAATACATACAAACTGTACAAAATTGGCATACCAAAATTACTCTACTTTGGTTTTCGGGGGGTGGAGGGAGGGGGTTGCCATTTTTTAAGCATACAACAATCCAATTCACTGTATTTTACAAATAAACATATCAATAGTGAATGTAAAATAGAAGATCTTTAAAAGCAGGTTATTGGAACTACAAAGTTCATCTGAAAAGAGATGAACAAGTGGGAACACACTGCAATGACAATGCATAATTATACATCATCAGCTGGAAGGGCTGGTATACTGATCTTTGCTCTTGTGAAGTATGCTATCTTCTCCCTGAAATCAGAAAAGTAAGCAAGTTATTATTTTACTATTTATGACATGACTCCAATGTCACCTACTGTAGAGTCGCTAATATTATAGCACAGCTCTTTAAAATTATAGGTATGGAAAAATATGCAGTGAGGAAGACACATGGGATTTATTTAGATCAAATGGGCCATTTGGACATAATTCCCTCCCTAGGCAGATTTATGTAAAAAAACAGCTCCAAATCTGGAAGAAATAATATAAAATATAACAATAACAAATGCTGTAAATTTATACATATTGTGTAATTAAACTATTTTTATATATAATAAATATAGAATACAAAATATAAATATAAGATAAAAGTAACTATTTCAACAATAATTGCAATGATGAGACTTCAGTGACTAGATCAGTATTTAATTTTCTGTGATGATATTTCAAGGCAAACCAAAACATTTTAGCCTGACTTGTAAAAAGTGGGGTAAAAAAAAAAAAGAAGTACCTGGGCAAGACTCAGAGAAGCAGAGTTGTCAACCCATTCTCTAGTTGCCTCCCCTGTGCTGTTACCATTTCTGTCTCCTATGAACTGAGAGATTACTGAAGCGTAACAAGTTTACAGAAGCTTGTCTGCCAGCAGCCTGGAAAGCAGGTGATAAGTACTGAGGGCCTAAAACCTACACCTCAGAGGAGTCTTCTTGAGAGCTTCAAAAGAGCCTCTATGTGATTAGACTGTGAGGCCACAGCAATCTAACGAGTACAGCCTGCAATTCAGCCCTAGGAAGCAACAGTTTGTCCAATAGTGTAAACCTTGTTTTCCACCAGCAAAGCTTAAGTTCCCATCAAAACCATCAGTTCAGAATTAGCTCTGGAAAATCAGCTATGTAATTTGGATTCCTTGGCTACTAGTGTGGTGATTACAAGATGAAGGAGGATCTAGTTTAGTGATACACTTCTTGCAGGGGAATGATGTCTTGAGCACCGCTTTATGTTCCTGCAAATTTGGGCAGCAGTCTGTTTGTGGTGACCATCAACTGACCAGCACCAAGGAAAACTTTCTCAAGACTTGCATAGAAAGTGAAGACTGTTTGAAGATGCCCTGAATTTCATAGAGATGATAAAGAGCTCAGCTGTAGTGGATTTTTCTGAGAGACCTCTTTTTTCGGCCTTGCTTTGATTCTGTACCACTTAGTTGTGCCTTGCAGTATGTGCCTAACAGGCCCCTATTAGTTTATGTATTTCTCAAAGTGCTCACAACAGATTGGGTTAAAAAAAAAAAAAGGAAAAAAAAAATTTCACACTTATTAATGTCTAACTTTCATTCCTGGATTCCTGCATAGAAAATCTAACTTGAAAAATGGGTGTTAGTGACAAATCAGATTCAGTGAGCCTACAGTACTGTTTCTGTGTGGAAGAGTAACCATCATTATTTTTCAATTGACAGTTTTATTTTCCTACCAAAGCACAGCCGTTAGCTGCCAGCCTGCCACTTACTGCTCAGCCTCTTAGGAATTTAGATCTGTCAGAATTAAGGTTCATGATACGAAGTGTTCATTCTGGCTTATGCTACGCAAGAACAATTGATTAATTAGTTCATGTAATTGGTGTTGTTCCTGTAACCAAAAGGAGGAGAAAAACAAAAAGGACAAGGGATTCAAGGTCCTTCTTGAACAGCAAGTCCTAAGAAAGGCACAAGCAGTGGTTAGTCAGTTTCCTGACAGGTGTGTACTGTTCCACTTCTTGAGGGGATACCTGCTTCAAGGTACCTGCCACCATCAGAAAAGATCCCATTAGTTAAAGCCCACTGTCAATCTACTGAGGGCGAGGTGAGCCAGTGCAGTGGTCACACGCTGACCCACAGCAGATGCCACTCTGGGATCTGAAACTTCTCACCCTGATTGCTCCCCACCAGAGCTCAGCTGACATACTACCTCCTCTGTCACATAAGCAAGTTACTGAGGCCCAGGTCTGTGAAACTTTGTTTTGGAGCTCTTTCAGAAAGGTCTGATGTTTCTTGCAGTTCAAAGGCATGTGGATTTTCAACTAATATTACAGGGCATGCCTGACTGTATTTAGAAATAATTCATCCGTCTTCACTACCTGAGAAGGAGCATGAGAAGCAGAACAAGCCATACCTGAATGACTGAACCTGCAGTGGCACTTTCTGGCTCTGCTCCCGTAACCGGCACACATCCTTAGAAGCTTTCCTCATCAGCTTCTCAGCACTCAAACCTCGTTTTTGTTCTTCTTTTGACAATTCAGCCTGTAAATGGTGAAAATTACTGCATTCTGCTAATAATGAACAATGGCTCCTTTCAAAGAAATTACAAATTCCTTATGTCAAGCCAAACACTTGGCAGTGCTAGGTTTAGGGTTAGATTCAGTGATCTTGAAGGTAATTTCCAACCTAAGTGTATTTTATGAAGATCTCTATACAAGAGAGTCAGCAGCACAAAAGACTGACACCACAAACTTAACTGTTTCATGGTTATGAAACAGGGTAACAGAGCTTTTCCCGAAAAATTAAAGCAAATCTCATGCCACCACAGGTAGCTACTAGCTGTTAGAAATTTTCATGAGGTATTTCTTAGGGCTATAGTTAAACAACACCAAAATCTGCACAAACAAATACTGTCTATCCAAATATCCTTTTAAAACTCGAGAGACAATGATTCTCTTCCCATGTAAAATGCTTTCAATTCCTAATTCGTGGCTTTCAGGAAAGCTGCCTGTATCTACTCCACAATGACAAGCACATGCTTTTACTCATGACACAGTGCCCATTCTGTGTGTGAGACTCACTTCTAGTATTTGCATTGTAGAGGTGTAAAAGGCAAGGCAAGTGAAGAGAACACCAGCTCACAAGAGATAAGGGGTCTTTTCTGGCATGACCGTTGTTTAGCAGCTACATACCCACCAGGGAGTTACAGTATTTCTGTACTTCACTATCGCTGGCTCTGCTGCACATCCACATTAGCAAGCACTGATGGACCCAACAGGACAATCACAGACACCATTTTGGCAATAGGCTGCTACCAAAACCTGTGTTTTCTTTTTCAAACAACGTTGTCATAGGTTTCTGAATGTCCAGTAATGTGAAGAGCAGCTCTTCTAGGTGGGCAGTCATCTGGATTTCTTAGAGAAATGGCCACTCATATAGGAGTTCCATAACTCATGCATTATGGGGAGGTGGACCAGATGATCTTTTGAGGTGCCTTCCAGCCTCTGACATTCTATGATTCTCACTTCCATCATGTGTGCATGGCATGGGCAATGCTACCTTGCATGTGCACTCATCTTTGCTTCTAGACTGCAGAGACTGCCAGACAAATATTGTCTGCTGTACTTTGAATTTTATTTCTACTGAATTTTGATAACTGGCAGTTCACGTTCTTAAACAATTGTTGAAATTCTTTGGAGGACAATTTTTGATCCTTAGTTTTAGTCACGCAGACTTGAAAATGCTGCACTGTTACCTCAGGTTAAAACACACACCCAAGGCAGAAACAGCAATCTTCAAAGTTGTTTTTTAACCTCAGAGTTCATGTCTCCAGTTCTGAATTCAACCCAGTAGACTCCCCAGCAACAAAGCCAGCTAATTCAAAACCAGTTAGCCTGTACTATCAGTTACATGCTGGGCATTTATAGACATCTGTTCACAGCAGAACAGCAGTAGTGCTGCTCTGCTGAAATGTACTCCAGCGTTCTGTAGACATGAAAGAACATCACCCTTTCCAAAACTTGATGAAAATCCAGTCCGTTTTTACCCCTGTTCACTTCTTTAGTCCCCAACCCCAAAATAACTACAACTTTAAAATTAATTTAACCTATAAATATAGTTTTCCGTATTAGCTAGTGAATATAAATTTGTAGTCTACTACTGGTAGTGTCTTAATTTTATGCATGTCACTGGCCACATGTTTTATCAGTTCCCCTAATTAACATTTATCATCACAACATCGAACAAAGTTAGAAAATTCTGAAATATTTTATCTTAACTATGCCATGAGATTCTTGCAACTACTGTGTTCCAGGTTAGCAGCATAGATGACTTCTTTGTTTTCATACTCCCTATTAACATGCACTCCTCCTTTCCTTGCTTTAACTGTGTTAAATTTCCAGGATGCTCTGATGCACGTGAGAAGGGCTGTGTATGACCAGGTTTCTCTTTACATTATGCTCTTGACTGATTTACAAAGAGACTGAATCCTCCCTCCTATTTCAAATACACTAGTACACTGGCTGTGCATTCACTGACTGCCAAAAATCTGACAGTTATTGGCCAAAACTAAGTGCCAGATAGGAATTCTCCCTATCTGAGCTTAACTTAAGCAGAAACGCTATAAAAATTAAAGCTGAAACACTAATTCCTGTCTTGTTCTTCAGTGGTTCCTGTATAGAAGAAGGAAGGTGAATCTGAAGAAAAACTGTTAACTGTGCTGAACACCAGAATCCAGCAATGAGGGCATCTTTGTGCTACTAATGGCATAATTAGATTACCTCTACATGGAAGATGTACTGAAAAGAAACAAAGATCTTTACAGACATCTTTACAGGCATTGTTTTTGTACACACACAAAGAGGAAGTACTTCAGAGGACATGGTGTCTGAAAATGTTCTTGCATGAGGATTTAAGACTCCCAACTTTGAGATACTGCTGGATTTCTCAAAAAAATGCAAACTAAAGTGAAAATGCTTCTGGTGCATGGAATACCTACTGTTTTCTGATCTGCAGGTATTAGTGGGCTTTACCTACTTGCTGTACTTAGGAAGGTGTGGTAGGAAGGGAAAGCGTGGAGTCTGTGTTTGGCTTCAAGCAGAGTAACTGTGTGCTAGCAAGCAGCCACTGATTTTCAACATCCCCACACCTGTGGTTTCATTTTTCACTTGAGACTCTCAATTTCTCTGGCACTTCCAGCTGCTGCATTAGTTTGTGCCATTATAATGCCTGCAGGATCTAAAAAATAATCTATGACAATGTTCTCTAGGCTGCTGTGTTTTGCTAACCCAAGAGGAAACACTGACAGCAAAGTACAGCATTCTTTGGGTTGTTTCGCTCTGCAGGGGATGGCTCCGATGATTTGAAAGATATAAATATTTCTAGAAACTTTGTAAGCACTCTTCAAAGAGGTGGGGTGGCTGTGATCCTTGTTCCAACTTCTAGCTTGGAAAGAAAGACTTAAATTCTGTGCTGCAGCCTGCATTGCAGTGCCTGTTACAGTGTTGATCACCGACATCAGAAGTACAAAACGTGACAAACCTATCTGCTGCCTTGAAAGAGCCAGCTGAAATAATCCCAAGGATTTAAATGTTGCAGAGGTATACTCTAGGCTAGTGGCAATAGCTTTAGAGTGGGGGTAGTTTTAAATTAAATAATTAAAAACTATTGTTTCTACTCTTTAGCCAGCATTAGATATAAACTATGACCTTCCAAATAAATTTAGTTGTGCAGCTTGTATGGTTTTATGGGTTAAAGCTTAGATGACATAGAATAGAATCATAGAATGGTTTAGGTTGGAAGAGACCTCAAAGATCATCCAGTTCCAACCCCCCACCATAGGCAGGGACACCTCCCACTAGATCAGGTTGCTCAAGACCTGATTCATTCATGCAATGAATTCAAATTGTTTGATGGTTAAACATAATGCTGTCTTAGCCCATTTTGCCCATGGGGTTTTTAATCAGAATACTTGCCACTACCAGAGTTTAGGCTGAGCATTATTTTATAGCCATCTGAGAACTCCACTAGCTACAGCCTACAGCAGGTGCCAAGGAAAGAGGCAGAAAAGCAGAAACCAGAACAGAAAACAACAGAGCTGGAAGATCATAATGTGAAAAAGTTTTGTTTCTTAAGGTATCAGACAGTCAAAGGTGATCATCTTGAAGAAGGTGATCTTATTATGGTCAATGACCTCATGGGATTTTCTTCTATGAATTTACTGAACTGCTTTTTAAAACTCTGCAAAGTTGCAGCACTCATTATGTGAAAAGCATTTTTATAGTTTCTAGATGTTATGCTGTTTGCTTGCATTTAACCTGCCACCTCTTCAAATCCTATACAATAAAAGACAATGATTAATTGTTGTCTTCCAACCTTCCTCATGATTTCATAGACTTTGGTTATAGCTACTTGGGCCTCCTGACATAAAAGCTATTTCCTCCTCTGACCATCCTTCTTGACCACTGTAATTTTATTAATCACTTTGAGAAAAGGAACCAGAACTGAACAGTTTAAGGTACTGGCATAACATTCATTAGTATCATAAAACAATTGTTTGTTCCAGTTTTTTAGTAATGTCTCTCTTAGTTGCTTTTTGATGTCTGCTGGTCACTGGCTTTGGTTTTTTTTTTCCTTTCTTGTATCTGGAGCATCTCATTCCTCACATCTAATTCACAGCTCAGCTTTTTAATATGTACATACTGGGATCATCTCTTCCCTCCTCTATATAAGGCTATTTGCTGACATTTAGCTTTTAAAACCCAAACCAACAAAACTATTACTTACATACTAGAATGTCCTCTGCACCCTGTTAAAACTGCTTTTGATCTTTACTACTCAGAGTGCTTTGATGACACCACATTATTCAATCAACCACAAATAGGTAATGAGTACAACTCCCTCCTGGATGTCACTAGCAACCTTCCCTCATTGAAAACTGATGGACATTGACTGACATAGATAGGAAGGACTCCAGAGGGCATCTACTCCAACCTCCTGCTCATAGGTGGCAAAGCTAGAGCTGGGTACTCAGGATCTTGTCCAGTTAGAGTCCAAATATGTCCAACTGTGGTGGTTGGTCTGGGTTTTTTGTCTGGGTTTTTTCCTCCCCTAGCAGTCTCTCTAGGCCTTTGTTCCAGTGCCTGATCACCCTTAAAATTTTTTTTTTAAAAGGAAAAGGGAAAAAAAAAAAAAAAGCACAACCTCTCCAGACATAATAACCCCCCACCTCACATCCAACTTTTTAATGCATTTGGTGGGAATTTTCTATGTTCAAACTTGTCACTTGCCTCTCAGTCATGCTATCCTGTTGTCTTTTATACATGAGTAAATGGAATCCCATTGCCTGTTGCAGTTGTTTTAGAGACCATCACATGGAGAACAGAGTTTGGCTTCCCTTTGCCACAACTAGAATAATTATGTCCTGTGTAGGGAAACGAGGCACAGCTGAAGTCCTGTCTTTCCCACATGCTCCTGCCACTGTAAGGAATGGTCACTCCCTCTCTCGACCTGTTACAGACATCTTTAGGTTACCATTTCTGTGCAAACCACCAATCAGCTGATACTGAGGCCCAAAAACCATGTGTATATCTCGGCTGGGATGTGAGAAATTTTAAATCAACTTTAAATGCTTTCTTACTAAACCAACCACAACTGTTATTCCATATAAGAGATTTTCTACTCTCAATTACTGATGTAGGGGGCACTAGAAAAATACTACCTCAAATTCTAGGTTTATATGCTATAGTGTTGCCTAATAAAGAAATATTGCACCCATTATGCCATTCAGAGATATAATTAGTCAAATGTGAGCTTCTGTAGAAGTCTTTACGACAATGGACCAAATTCTTTAACAAATGCATAGAAAGGCATACGTGTATCTACCCATACATCTGTATGCTGCTCCTACCTGCTTTTCAGCTTGTTTCAGGAGTTTCTGGAATCGCTCATCCTCTAGCACACACAGGGGAAGGTCTGTCTCTCCTCTGCCTTTCATTTCCTCGAGCTTTTGTTTAAGATCCCGCAAGGCCTGAAGCTCATCATTCAGACGGTTCTGTCTGGTGCGTGATGCCTGGAGGTCCAGCTCCAAGTCAAGGGAGGTGCGTATGGGGCATTCTTGCATAGCTCTTCGCATGATTGGTTGGCAAACAGGCTGAATCATTGGGGAGGCAGAGCAGGGAAAATTAATATCCAGATGGGCTAGGGTAGGGTTTGACAGACTGCAGTCAGAGAAGCTCAAATATGGGTATGGGCTTTTTTTTCCTTTATGCAGAAAGCTGCTATAAGGTGATCCAAGCCCCCGGAACATATCTATTCTGGATTTTTTTCAGCCACTAGCTAAAAATAAACATGAAAGTTTCTCCAACTAGGTGTATAATTATATATTTACAGCTTAAAACAAAAACACCCCAAAAAATATTCTGATGCCTAGGATAGCACAACCCAGTCTTCCCCATAATTCTCAATTATATTAATTTTTATGAGTATTTGTTTTTTTCAAGGCCTAAGCAAACACGTTATAAACTCTGTAAACATTCATTCCTTCAGCATATTTCACATTATTTACTGTCCTTCCTTTCACAGTGACTTTATGCATGAGTGAGTCAGGCAGGAGAAGCCATTCCCAAATATCCAGTACTTCTTTCTCATGCCAAATGTAATACTGGTACCTGGTAACAAACCTTCCACATGAATCTTTTATTAGTTATAACCAAGACTAAATGTAACTATTAACTCACACTAAGAGTGAACTCTGTGCAAGAGAAACAATCTTACACTCTTGCCCTTTGATCCTTTTGCTACTCAAATACTCCCAGAGAAGAATAAATCTCCTTTAAAAGGCCATGTGAATCCTTGAAATTTCCACTGAATTTTGCTCATGATATATATTACTGGTGTTGACTTCTATGCAGCACAAGCCAGCTTGGATCATTCTGTATCATCTGGGTTCTTTAACCCAGATCCCTCTGACAGTAACAAGATCAAATGCAACAATGCTGAGCACCAGTGTCTTGCTGGTGCTCAGCAAGACACAACTAGAACAACATAAGGTTTGGTGAGGGGGAAGATGTAAGGCTGAGACCAGTGTTGAGACTCCAGCCTAGAACTAGAGGACTGCAAGTGGTACTTTCACTCCTTTTGCTGAAACGTTGACATAAAGCATATGTCCTTCTCTCCCCAAGTTGTGTTTTCAGCCGTGGCCAGGTCACACAGCACGTACCCGCTTCACTCTGAGGCTCCGCCGCTCTGTGGCATTTCTCACAAAGAGAGACTTCTTAGCTAGCGTCGAGCTGTCGCTGTCGCTTCGATTCAACTGTCAAAATGTACAACCAGACGTAAAGCACCTTCACACAGAAATGCACCTGTGTTGTTATAACTAGTCAGGAAACCTTGCTGGTGAGAAACATCTAGGTCATACCTGGTACAATGTAAGATTTTTGCCTTTTTACAATTCTGTTTTATTTTTTAAAAATTTTTTTACCAGAAGCAGCATTTACTCTAAAAATCCTATTCCTAACTGAAGGCAACCATTGAGCCTACTGAATAAATAGAAACTACACCCTTTAGGAATGAGAGGAAGGTAGTGATGGTTATTAAGTACTGCCAGGTCACTGGCTGGATAGATTTCATTTATCTGGGTAGGCTTTTGACAAATTGACTACAGAAAGGTAAATCACCGCAGACATGTACCCCTCCAACAAGCAGTATTTTTGTGGTGGTGTTATTTGTACAGGTGTGCCTACAGCTCCCTTCAAGAACAGTTCCTGCTTATCAAAAACATGCACCACAGCTCCACAGTAGTTGCTTCTTAATTGTAGCACTAGTTCCACAGAGATCAGCGGAAACCGAGTGTTAGACGCATCAGCATGTATGGGGATAACCTTCAGAGAGAAGAAAAGCATCTTTCTGCAGGATATTTTATTTCACCTCTTCAGAAAAAAAAAGAAAGACAAAACGGATCACTCTGCTAACATTTCAATAACCAGAGCTCTAAAGCATGCTTTACACAGTTGGGGGTGAGAAATACAACCTTTTGCAATATGAATACACCTCTGAAGAGACAAATCTGTCTTTTCACCATGGAGCCCCTACTGGGAGCTAACCCCTGGATACACACAGCAGGCTACCATCACTGATGTTCTTTAAGCACTTTTTAAGGGAGCTTTTCAAGGCATCCTTTAGGCCTCAAAAATCTGTATTTGCATATGAAGTGGGTGCTTCCTTAAACCTAGGCCATCTCTTAGGAAAAGAGAGCAGCTGGCAGTTAGCCAGAGTATATCACACAGGTGTGCTCCCCTAGAACAGCACCACACAGCTGGCAAGGTTGGGTATGCTCATGGTGCAAGCTGGAGACTCTAACTGGTGAGACCTGCATTGCTCACCCTTCTCCATGGCCTTGGACGCAGCTAGAGGGCACACCCTTGAGCCCCAACTGCAAGTATTTCTCAAACTGCAAAAGATTCATCTGTGTAAACTTGCTTTTTCCCAGAGTACTTTGATTCCAGACAGAATGAGAAAGACAATGGTTTATTCAAGGTATGTTTATGGCTTCTGGTAGCAGGGACACAGCAATGTGCAGAGCTACAAATGCCCAATGCTCTTCCAGGTGCAACAAATTCACGAGTTCATACTAAATAATCCCTTTGCACTTCTTCCACAGGCAGCAAGCTAAGACTATGTATTTTTGCCAATACAACTAGTTTCAAGTGTATAGGAATTAAGGTGAAGGCTAGGTTCTGAATCAGAACCAATAATCTATCCAAATTACATAAATATTGTTACATTAGCCATCAGCCCTGAAGGTGCTAAAAAGCATATAGACAGCACTTCAGCAAGTGGGTTAAGGGCCATGGTGGTCTTAGGCTGATGGTTAGACTTGATGATCTTAGAGGTCTCTTCTAACCAAAACAATTCTGATTCTGTAATCCTGCAGAGTGTATGGAATAGATATTTAAATACATAAATACTGATTATAGATACTATTTTTCTAGGCTAATGAGAATCTGACAGAGAAGTCATCAACTTTAACGTTCACCAACGATTATAGGAACCATCTCTAGCTGAATTGAAGAAGAATTAAAGCTTCTTCTTTTTTAAAGAAGCCTTATTTGTGTGAGTAACCTGTAGGAACCAAAGATCAAAATAAACTGCCTTTTCCAGGGCTTCTGTAATAAAAATGTATAGCGCTAGAAAACCACGCCTAAATCTTTAAACATGATTTTCACAGTTAGTTTAGCAGCACCAGGGCTGACAAATCTTTTTTCCCCATGCTATCATAGATCTAGAGAGACTAGAGAACTTTGTTGATAAAGCCATGTTTAAAACTCAGCCTGCAGGCAGCATTCACACAGCCTTCAAAGACGTAATTACAGCACAATTTGGGCTGCTCAGGTTTAAAACCAGTTGAGATACAAAGCGGGGTTTAAAACTTATTACTGTGCTCTTTCCACACCGTTACCCTTAAATGATTACATTATTAAAATATGGTAATGCAAAGGCAGTTTACAGTGAATTTTATTCCATGTTTTATCGAAGTATTTTGCTAGGTGAAAGCTGCAGTTGCTGACATGCAGGGAACAGGCTTTCTGCAGACAGCCAGCACAGGCACCTGTGTTACTTCTCTCCAATGGAATGTATTCTTGCCTTAGTAAAGGTGTTTTGCAAGAGTAGGCAAGGCTGCTGAAAGTCAATTCTACTCTGCAACAGCTCAGTTAGGGAAAGAATCTAGAGAAAGTGCAGGCTCTGCCTCTTGCAGGGGAAACATAACTCACTGTCATTAATGCATCATTCCCAAGAAGTTAAACGTCTCTTTAGTTAATAGCTCTTCATTCCAAGTGTTTTTCCTCTTACCCTGCAGATGTATTGGTTCCGCTCCCCTGGAGAGAAGGTTTGTGAGCGCACTATCATGCTGTTCCTGACAAAGGGACGCTGTCTTGAGCTCCAGCTGGCTCTGTCCTTGGGTCGGACTGTTGTGTTCTCATTAACTGATTCCTCAGTATTAGTCTCTTTATCAACCTATTAAAAGAAAATTAGTTTATAAGAACTACTATATCCAGATGCATGCCGCTGCATAGCTTTTGTGCCTTTTCACGTAACAGACGTTGCTGTTACCTTGCAGTGGATGGAAAAAGACCAGCAGCAAAAAGCATACTGCACACACCCCAGACTCCTAAAACCCTTGTGTGTGGAGGTTCATTTGAAGGTATTCTCTGCATACAGTAAAGCCAGAAAGGCCTTTGCTGCAGATGGTCTGATTCAACCACAGCAGAGATGTTTTGCTTGGCCATCTGCAGATGTTATAATTGTGATTATTACTGCACATTTATATTTATTTTGTTCTGCATCTGCAGAACAGTGAGGTTCTGCTATGCTACAGATGATGCCTATGTACATCAAAAGGGGCAGCTGGAGAAGCTACATTGCCCAGGTTCTTCCAGCTGTATTGTCCTACGTCCCCCAAGCCCCAGCTGCAGGGCTGCTTTACGGCAATCTACAGACCTGTACCAGCTGTGTGAAGCCAGGGAAAAGATGCTGCTAGTTGCTGTCTCTTTGGAGCAGCCTGACGTCTGCTACAGTTGCCCCACAGGTGCCACAGGGAGCCTCAGGTGCTAACATCCGCATTGGTGGCACTGCTTGTGCTTACTTACATGCAGCAATCATCTTGACAGCTGGGCTAGGACAAGCACTGCAGCAGTGATGTTACTGATGTGCACTGGGGCACCTCCATCAGCCCAGGTAATTTTAATGAGGTTCACAGTTTTCATTGTGCAGGTGATAAATACAATGACCTAAACAGCAAAACTGCAACCTGGAGAGGATCTGGCACACAAAGATCTATATTCTGCTTGGCTTTACAATCAGGTCTGCTGTGTCTTTCACTCACTGTCCAGGTCTAGCCAGCCTGGGCTTAAGAAAACACTTTTGTGAGTTCCTAACCTTCAGATGTTGTCCTTGATGCCTTCCCTCGCCAAGGAGGAATTACAACTTTGATCTATATTTACTTGCTACCCAGCAGACTCAGTCTTTTTATACCATGGCTTTAGCTCATTTGGCATCTTGCCACATTAATTGGAAGTTAATTACAGTTTGCAGCAAGTCCACTGAGCTGTTGAATTTTGTATTCTCACAAACTTGAAGGAACAAGATGTCACTCTTTGCCTCTTCACCTCTGCTGTCTCCCAGAACTCGTGGATTTACCAATGCATCAGCATTTTTATTAAGATGCAGAAAGATACCCTACAAATAATTTTTTTATAACATGTGGATAAATTTACCAAAAAACTACTAGAAGTTCTTTGCAGAAAGGTGGAATAAATAATATAAAGCAAGAAGTCAACAAGAATATGTAATCAGAATGTATTCTGTGCAGTTCAATGGGACACCATTTGTACAGATTTTGGAATTTTCTGTTCGTTTATCTCTCCTCCTCCTCTCTGCTAAGCCAGGTTTCGTATTCATAAAAGGGAAGAAATAAAGAATTCCCTACACTGGCTTCAGTGTCTTGACCCCTGTTCTGTCTTTCCCCCCATTTATCTGATGAATCAGAAAAAAAAAAGAAAACAATGCAACAGATGTGCAGATATGTTTTAAATATGCACAAGCTGAAGCCACTGAACTGCACTTCTGTTTTGGATATTCTCTCTATTAATAAAAAAGTGAAGATATACATTTTAGTTAATATCCTAAGACTCAGAAGTTCTGTCTAGCGTATCTGTTAAATGTCTTCATAGTTCAGGAGTGACCACACTGATTTTATTAGAAATGCATATTGACAAATGCTGCAGCAAAGGCCACATCAAACTATAAATGCTCAGATGCAGCAGACTTCTCCATGAACTGCTCAGAAATAGATCTTTAGATGCAGTAAGGCACTGTAGGAATGTGTACTTGAAGATATTCACCAGTGTTAGCATTACAGCAGCTTGCTGGCTTTCATGGGCCTCATCACTGTTCTCCCTGTCCTTTTCTTCATTCCTTTCTGGTGCATTGATGAGTAACCCCATGTCATCAGTACAGCTGCCTTCTACTGCCAGCTTAATGCCATCTTCCTCTTCATCCACAATTTCATCAGAGGCTTCTGTGAGCATTTCTAACCTGTATGAACAGAAATAGTCCAGGCTTAATCTCAAACTGCTCAAACCAGCAAAAGACATCAGAGGGCCTAGGCCTTCATCCACATATAACGTACACATTTTTCTGACAGGGAAAACAAGAGTATCACCATTAAGTTCACATGAAGGCACATTTCATTATATGCTCCAGTAAAACCCAGCAAGTTCTGCTACAGTTTACCTTCCAAGATCATCATGACAACACTGCACTACATTCAGTAACTGTACACTGATAATGTTGAAGACTTTGACTGCAATAAATTCATAAAAGAAATGAGCAAGTTTCCCCCTCTCCCATAACAAAGCAGGTATGTACTTCTACACGGCAGCAAAAAAAAGCTACACAGGAAAAGAGCTCAACACAGCAATGTAGCAGGAAATCTACGCGTTGGGAAAGCTCACAACTTCTTCAAAACCAAAACCTTTGATGGTAGCACACACACTGACTTTGGCAGAAAGCAACTCTCTTAAAATCTTATGAAGTTAATGCAACTAATATTTGCTATGAGACATACTAGTATACCTCCAGTGCCTTAGGCTTCCCCTTAAGTGGTTTCACAGGAAGATGTACATACAATGGAAGAACACCAGCAGTAGGAGTTAATAGAGCAGCCAAGACACCATAAACCTAAAAGGAAGGTGAATGAACTGACCACATGAGAACAAGACTTTACATTTCCAGTGGTGGTGAGGCATTGGAACAGCTTACTCAGAGAAGCTGTGGAAGTATCATTGGAAGTGTTCAAAGTCACGTTAGACAGGGCTTTTAACAACTTGATTTAGTGAAAGATGTCCCTGCCCATGGCTAGATGATCTTTAAAGACCATTCTCTGAGTCTAGCAATCTCCTCTGAAAGTGCAGCCCTTGCTTTTGTCTAAGAAGAGGAACAATTCAGAATTGCTGGAGCAGAGAGGTAGGGAAAAGTGGCTTTACCAGTCTTCCTCAGAGCCCCTTTGCTCCTGTTCCTCCTCCTCATCATCATCTTCTGCCAGCTCTTGTTCTACTGCTTCCAGCTCAGCAGATGTCCTCTCCAGCAAAGCTGACACAGTATCCTGCTCAAAAGGAAAGGAAGAGGAAACTAGAATTGAGTGACACTTAACACAGGTTAAAAAAATGATGTTTGCAAGAGCTACATCGGCCTGCTGCTCCCTGATGCCAGCAAAAACGTGACTCAGATCACAACTGTTAAGGGGTTTGAATTTTCAGTCTGTAGCAAGTTAACTGATTGTTTTATACAGAAGAAACCTCCATCCAAAACCCCTCAAACCAATAATACAGTCTAATATGCTCCTGTCATTCTTTAACATCTCATCTCTCTTTCTCTCTCATAATTGCAACATCACTAAATAAAAAGAAGTTGTTCTTAAAAGTTACATTTTTTAACATAGTTCTCTTAAAGAGGTATTAAAGCAGAACAAGTTATCTAACCATAGAAGAATTTCTATGTTTTGCATTAACAACATTTTTGGTATAATGGCTTTAGGTATGGAAATCCAAATAATTAAAAAACAACGATTTTTTCATGACTGCATATGAAAAGCAACAATAAACTTGAGGAAGCTCTTCAATAACATTCTTTTTCAAACAAAACACAGCTGGAGTGTTTCAAATTGGGGGTGCAATTTTATATCCCGATAAGAAACACCAGCCCTATCCACACTTGCTAACAAGCCTTGAGGAGAGGGACTTGGGGGTGCTGGCGGACGAGAAGCTCAACGTGAGCCAGCAGTGTGCACTTGCAGCCCAGAAAGCCAACCAGATCCTGGGCTGCACCAGGAGAAGCGTGGCCAGCAGGTCGAGGGAGATGATTGTCCCCCTCTACTCCCCTCTGGTGAGACCCCACCTGGAGTACTGTGTCCAGTACTGGAGTCCCTAGTACAAGAGGGATGTGGACATGCTGGAGCATGTCCAAAGAAGGGCCACAAGGGTGATCAGAGGGCTGCAGCACCTCTGCTATGAGGACAGACTGACAGAGTTAAGGCTGTTCAGTCTGGAGAAGAGGAGGCTCCCAGGTGACCTTATTGTGGCCTTCCAGTATCTGAAGGGGGCCTACAGAAAAGCTGGGGAGGGACTTTTTAGGCCACCAGGTAGTGACAGGACTAGGGGGAATGGAGCAAAGCTGGAGGTGAGGAGATTCAGATTGGATATAAGGAGGAAGTTCTTCAGCATGAGAGTGGTGAGACCCTGGAACAGGTTGCTTAGGGAGGTGGTTGGGGCCACATCCCTGGAGGTGTTTGAGGCCAGGCTGGATGAGGCTCTGGGCAGCCTGATCTAGGGCAAGGGTGTCCCTGCCCATGGCAGGGTGGTTGGAACTAGATCATCCTTGTGGTCCCTTCCAACCCTGACTGATTCTATGATTCTATTCTAAGATTCTAAATCTGAAGGCACACATAGAACCTACTAAAACAAAGCCATTAGATTAAAAAGTGCCTGCAAGACAACAGGGTCTTGGACCTCCGGGGAGGACAATTCACACACTCACAGTGCAGCACCTCTCTGGTGCTACATCACTAACACACAGGGCCAACGCACTGCTCACCAGGTCCAGTGAGTGCAATGACTGCTTGCTTAACACAAACATGGAGTCTTCATTTTGATCCTTGGGTCTTTTGCCAAGAATCTGCTTGCAAGGTAACAGGTTGTACCACAGAGTACGAGTCTCATCAGAAAACGATACATCTGCCAGACTGATCTGAGTCCCCGCCTGCACGAAAAGAGAAAGGGGAAGAAGCTTTATTTCTTGCACAAGACTTGTATGGTACCTGTCACATAAAACAGGCAGCACTAATTTGATGTGAATCTTAGTTCCCTTTTTCACTGTACAATTTTTCTGTTTTCCCCTATAGTTAAAATAAACAAATAGAAGTACGGAGAAAGATCCTTCAGATTGCCTGTTCTGCCAGCTTTTATTTCAGTCTTAGGAATTTCTCCCTACATGCACACACACAACCCCCATTCTATCACTGTGAGACACATATCCAATTTCTACAGCATTCAATAAGGAAATACTGTGTCAAAGAAACCTGCAGCATCAGCTCAGAGAGCAGCAATTTTTAGTCAATTTTTCAGTTGTTCCACCACAAAAATCATCACTATGGCAAATAACAACAGATGAGTTTGTTTGCTCTAACCAGTGAAGAAGCAGATGAAAAGACGGTAAAAAGGATTAAGAAACCACTTCACCGGTACCAGCTCTGACATTCACTGAGTTGGCATTCTGGGAAAACTTAGCAAGTACTCATGTAAAATCCTCTGTTCTTTGGCAAAGCAAATCATCTTCACAGCTACTGGACTGCATACACAGCTCTGACCAAGACTGGTCATCTTGCTTTGCTGTGGGTGGTATTCCCAACTCTTTCTTCTCATCTTATGATTAACCCTTATGTCTTTGTTGTGGAGCTGCTTTGCTGGTGGTGGTGTTTTTCCCTTCGCTTTCATATATTGCATTCTCTTGCAGTTTCTGTCTGATGCCCTTCCTGTACCTGAAGGGAAAACTCTTACGTACTGAATTCTCCAGGAATTAAGTTAACTTCTAAATTTTTTGAAGTGAGAGGCTGCTCCTCATAATGGGAGCTGATGAACTCCATCAGATTCCAGCACCTCTTCAGCTGTTTGTAACTAAACTATGTGCTACTAAGTCAGTTTAGTTTTTCACCGTGAGTCTATCTTGTGTACCAGACCATGCAAAAGCAAGCTGAAAGCAAATGAAGCATCACTAAATAGGTGATGATCACAATCAACAATTTTTAAAAAGTGCCAGTTTTCAGTAGCCTGGTCTGTTAATATCTTGCTTTCTTATTTCTACTGATCATAAATCCTAAAAATGGTGGACATCATATAACCTACAACAATTTAATTCAGTTTGTTCTTTGTGACACGTTGTGATAATCAGAGTTTGCTCTTTCCCCCTCCTCCCTCTTTTTTTTTCATACTGTGGCTCTTATTCAGCTTTTGCTTTATATCTAATGTTAAGGTAATGTTACAGTGCATTTTAGGTGCTGGGGAGGTATGCATTAAACTGCAAAGATGGAATATCAACCTGTAGCTGAAGCAATATGGTCAGGCAGTGTTAGAATTATCAAAACATCACCTTGATCTTTGATGCAGGATTTGATTCTCTATCAAGAATTTCAGATAAAAGTAGCTCTTTACTACAGCAACAACCAACTTATGCTTCAGAATTTGTCTCCAAGCACTGTGGAATTTTAGCAGCCTTGACCAGAGAAACAAACACCAGTGGACACTGGTGTTCCTGCCAGAAACACAACTGCATACCAAGCATTCTTCCCAGCGACTTTTGCTGACAGCACAAACATCTATTCTCAGCGTCTTCTGTAATAGAGTTAGCTGGGAAATGGCTACTCTGAATATCTCGTTGAATAATGTGGTCTCCATGGCAGGATGCACTCTTGTGCGGAACAGACAGCTGGCATCAGGTGAGGAGGGAAGCACTGCCACTCGAACGTACCTGCAAAACAAAACAGCATCTTTACCTGTACTTAAACTAGCACTTACTGGTGATACCGGACAGAAGCTGAACCCATCAACTAAAGCACTGCATGGCAAGGAAATGAAACATTGACAAATCAGTTGGGGTGGAAACTAGGTGAGAAACGAGACCGAGAAATTCCTCCTGCCCCTCTGCAGAAGCATTTCCCAAAAAAGAATGTCCATGCTTGGTAAAGTAGTAGCAAGAGGGGTACCTGGTTCTGTCTCTATCCAAATTTACCCTGTAGGTTAATATTGTGAGCACTGAATATCATGTCACAGATGGGAGGAAACATGATCTGAATGCTAATTAGTGAAAAAAAAAATTAGGTGGATGTAAAAATTAAACTGTTAGTACGATATGAGCAGCAATAAAAAGGAATGAAGTCTCTTATCTTTTAAAGAAGCACCCAAAACGTCCAAAGAAACTAGAAAACTAATGAAAATGAAGGGAGAAAAGGTGCCTAGGACCAAAGCTGCTTAAGATCAATTATACTAAATGAGACTTAAACAGAATGCAACCATGTAACAATTTCAAGTTATTCCCTGTGCTTAAATTTAGTCTTGCAAGGTGCATTCTTCTCTGTAACAAATACAAATGGCTATTAAGTGGATAATAGAACCATAGAATGGTTTAGGTTGGAAGAGACCTCAAAGATCATCCAGTTCCAACCCCCTGCCATAGGCAGGGACACCTCCCACTAGATCAGGTCACTCAAGACCTCATCCAGCCTGGCCTTGAACACCCCCAGGGAGGGAGCAGACACAACCTCCCTGGGCAACCTGTTCCAGTGCCTCGCCACCCTCACTGTGAAGAATTTCTTCCTAACACCACGTTCAAATCTCCCCTCCACCAATTTGAACCCATTCCCCCTTGTCCTGTCATTACAAGACCTTGTGAATAGGCAATACAAGACCTTGTGAAAGGCAATACAAGCTAACTTTCAGGTCTTGCTTTGGTAGTGGCTTGACATAAAGACCAATGCAACTTCTACATGTTACTTACCTTCTTATACACAAGAATGAGCATAGTCTCTGCCTTCAGCAGGGCTTGGAGCTGGATAATCTTTGAGGTACCTTCCAACCTAAACAATTCTATGATAGTAATTATTTTACATCCTTTCTGTGCCCATGCATTAGTCTGTTTCTGGTGTTTACTTGAAATACAATTGACATTCACTGTATAAAAACACAGTGAAGCCAGCTAAAGTAAGAAGAAAAAAAAAAGTGGGCCAAGGAAAATTAATCTGGAAAAAACCTGTTCTCCCAAAATGTGTAGTGCTATTGCTGTATTTTCTGCTAATGGCTTTACACGTACTGTTATTATCATTAAAAGCTTAGTTTACATTAATTAAACCAAAAAGAAATTAGGTCTGTGAGAAATATGATGCTGTTATTTGAATTTGTGCACAGCTTTTATTCCCCAATTAAGCTAAGCTCTTTGAGATAAAGAGGAAGATGTAAGTTGTTTGGTTCACATGTATAGCCTGGATAGCAGGTATCCAACATTTTGACAAACCAGACCCAGAGTAAAGTGGCAGTGTAATGTACATCCAGTAATGCTGCTGCTGTATTCACATAAAAGTAGCTGAGTTATTTGCATGGTCTACTAAAAGCAGCTGCTTCAACAGACTAAGCGATTAGGACACATTTAGAAAAGAGACAGGAACAGAAAATGAAGTATATTAAAGCTATGTTTAAAAGGTGGTTCATTGGTGTTTTCTTTTAATTGTTAGCCAATGAATTGGCATCAGGCCAGGTGGAGGGGTGAAGAGAGAAGTAAAAGACAAATTGCTCACTATCATTGTTTCACAAGAGTACTTACTTACGTTTTAATTAAAAAGGGTAAAAAGTCAGCCAATGCCTCAGATTCTGCTGGGATAAACCTATTATTTCTCAACTGATGAAAAAAAAAATATTCTGACACAAATAGTAAGTATTCATTTAGGCTCAGCCTACTCTAAAATGACCACCTATTACAAACAATGCAAAAACAGGCATCACTAAGACCTTATGTCAGCTCGGTTCTTGTGTGTGAAGGTTCAATAAAGCACTCATCTATCCAATTGGGTGTTCTAGAAAATACAGTTGTAAGCCTGCATAATTTCCCAGACCCCATTTTTATCATTGTACTTATTTTTAGAATTATACATATAGACACACAATGATAAGCAACAGAAAAAAAATGTTCCTTTCAAGGCCCTTCCTTTACCCTGTCCTTTCTTCCTCCTTTTGTGTAGCTTTAGTTTTACTGCGTCAGATCTGGACTTCTGCAGTGATGATTCCTGATGACTAATTACAACTTTGTACTTCAATTCCTAAATAGATGCCAACTATGACCTAATGTTTCGTTGATACTTATTTTTCTCTCAGCTCTGTCTAATTATGTTTCTACAGTTTTTCTATCTTATTGTGCTAAATGCTAGTGGATCAGCACAGGGAAGATGGAAGTCAGAGAAGGAAGGATGGTAGCAGACAAACATTTGTTGTTAAAACCAAACAAATCCAGAAAAATTCAGCAAGCAGAGAGGCCTGTGTGCCTATTCATTCCTACTCATTCTTTCTGTGTTCAGTGGCTTTCTATTGATCTGCCAATCAAATTCAAGGTGACAGGGAAGAGAGGGAAGGGAACCACCAAGAAAACAGTTTTCTGAGGGTTGATTATGTTCTGTACTAATCTTCTCAACAGTTTATGAAAGCTTTCCAGCCTGTAAAAGAGCTCACTGAAGTACAGCTGTCCCCAAAGAGCCGAGGCAAGCTGGCACTTACTTGTATGGGTGAGTGTTTAGGATTAGAATCTTAGTGTCAACATTTTCTTATTTGGGCATTTCCATACATTTCCTACATACCATTTCCACTATAATTACTTTTAGACCTTTCCTGTTGGGCCAATTCAAGGCAAGAACTAATCCTTAACAGACCTCCAAGCTGCAGTTGTTACGGGTGGTGTACTTCAACGTAGCTGTCCTTAGTCACTCATAATTTATCAGATTATCTCTTTAAAAGCCCACTTGAAAGACACATCATTTTAGTATTATTTTTACATTTATGTGACACTTTAATGTAAAAGACAGCACTGTGAGCTGAAAGAATGGTGATGTATCAAAATAACATTTTTAATAACTACATGTCCTAGTCTGAGATTAAAACAGAACTAATTAATTTCAGCAATTTCACTATTTTGGCTGTTCAAAGAATAGCTGTTCTGCACTTGCAAAGGTATAGAATGTTTAGAAACACTAAACAGAACCATCATTTAAACAAACAAACAAAAAAACAACAACAACAACAAAGTTTTTTGTTCCACTGCAGTGCCAATTTCCTGAAAAATTCTTTTTCCTGCAGCATTGCTGGAACATGTAAAAGCTACATACTGCTACAGTTTGAAAAGTATTATACATATTTTAGTGCTGTTAAGCAACAAATCACTCCATTCCTTTGGAGAATTTGTACAAGTTATTATTATATTCTCATATTTCAACACTACTGCTCGCTGATTGTTTGACTTACACTTTAGAGCCAAGGGGGACAGAGAACGCTGGAAGATTTCTGAGCTGTGCTATGATTATCACAAAACTTGAACTGCTGTGGTCGTATCTGTTAAAGAAAGAAGAACATGAGGGAAGTTTACTATTTGCATTTATGTATGAACAGAAACATTCCCTTTGCTGGTCTCTTACCTGAGTCCTACTTGTACCTGGGCAGCCTCTAGAGTTACTGCATCATCTTCACTGTATACGAGGTCCTCACATTCATTTGGTCTAGGGCAAACAGGCAAATATGCACATTTAGGAAAAGTATAGTTAGCTTTCAGCAGTAATTAAGGTATGCGCACACAGAACATAGATACATTCTTCTAAATAGGCTGATTTAATTACAGCACGGGCTGCCAATGAAAATTTCAGACCCCTGCATAGTAGCAGTACTGATTTTAGAGACAGTCACTGCTTTAACACTGCTTTAACAGTTTGACAACTCCTGTAATAAGTCAGAAAGGCCTCAGGCTGATTGCTGGCAGACTAACAGGCAAGAGAATAGCTCATGACATTTTCCTATGCGTACTTAGTATTTCTTTATCCCTCCAAACACAAAATTGTAAATTAAAATTTATAATAAATGTCAGACCACATGAGAACTGGATATGAAATACTGCTTTGGAGAATATTTGAGAAGCAGGAGGTCTGTAAAATAGAAGATGTGTAAACAAGAAGCATCTTCCCTCTATTTTCAGAAACATTCATCCAGCTGAAGAATGGATGCTGAACAGAATTACACAGAATCCATGCGGCATAACAATTTCCAGTCATTTTCTGGGAGGTTGGAGTGAGGATGTGGTATTAACGTGTTCCATTGATTTTTAAAACTAGACTGTTGGAATCAATAAACAAGATCAAGGTAGAAAATGTTAAGATAGGAAATGTGGAGAATGACACATGCTTTCCAATGACATGACAGCACTATTTTAAAACTGCTTTTAGAGGTTTCCTTTCTACTATTAATTTCCTGGTTAATGGCTAATTTGATAAAGTGTATTTATTTCCTTCCCTGCCTTAAATTATTCAGTACAAAAGGAGTGATCTGTAGAGCAGAAGTCACTGTTCTGTAACTGCAGGAGCACACCGACAAACTGTAAGACATTCCACACACAGTGCTCATGAAGCCACTTCTACTAAATATAAGCAACTCTCTCAAAGGCACTCATTACCTCTTCACTACTTCCTACTCATTAATAATTAGCAGTATCCACACCTGGAGTCATCATGGAATAACTAGGGTCTGTAAATCTTAGCTTGCATAAATGGCAGTAGTTTCCTTTCGAATACAGGCTTGGGGGATGTAGCTGTTGCCTGTCCTCTTTCCCTCAGTAATGACAGGAAGGCGGCAGGAAGTGTTCTGTATTCCACCTGTCCCACCAGACAGTGCTGGAGAGAGGACAGTTAAGGACTTACTCCACAGAACATCCACAGCTTTTGGTCCAACATCTGTTCATTTCTATCCATTGGGCTTACAACTAGAGCAGTGGCTCAAAACAAAATGGAAACACAAAAATGATTACTGAACCAGAAATAGAGTCGCAGCCACTCAGCCAGCTGAAGGCTGAGTTAACAGATGAGCATTTATTTCAGCCTAAGAAGATGCATTAGAAGAAGACATGAAGCAAACTAATACCATGAGATTCAGAGTTTAGGGTTAAATATGGATCCATGACCTAAAGTGAGATTGAATGGGATGGAGGAGATTTCTTCAGGAGAAATCCCATTTGTATTCAGGCTGTCTTCTTCAGTCTCATCTATTTTATTACCTTTTAATTTATTAAACACTTGACAAGTAAAAGTAATTTTATCAGAGGCCAGCAAAAGCCATTTATGATACTGTAACGCACCTTTACCTGTCCTAATAGAAAAGCAGTTAGCCTTGCATCTGAAGACAGGAATCTACATCTTTGCAACCATTTTGTTAAAATATCTTTCTGAATATTCAAACAGATTAAAAAAAAATCTTAATGTCAACAACTTGCCAAACAGAGGTGTGAAAAATAAAGATTTTACTTTCTCTCACAGTTTACAACAGTTTTCTGTTACGCAGTCTAAAGTTCATTGTTCTCTCTACCAGAAAACAGGTAATACTACAGGAACTGGCATGAAAAATCCTGTAAAAGTTTTATCTCATCAAAAGAACAGCAAAGGCAAACAGATTTGTCATATCACGTTCACCACAGTGAGGCATAAACATTAAACCCTAACCTGGATTATTTTTATACCAACATTACAACTAGAGATTTTCTTATCTTTCTTATATCCTCCCCTTTGAAAAAAGAAAATATTCAAGCAAAATAATGTGCAACCTTAAGATTGCATCTCAGCAAAACAAAAAATAACAAGTCACTCTGAGTGAATGTAGCCACATGGTAAGACCTGTATAGCTTCAATCCAGTTTTTCTCCTAGAAACACCTCTAGCAAGAAAACAACTCCACAATTAGGAGGTAGCATATTTATGCTACTCAGCCAAGTTATACAAGCACTCTAACACAAATTTGCTACCTTAAAAAAGATAATAATCCAACTTCATTGTTTGGCAGATGTGCCCTCCTTTCAATATGAAAGTACGTAATTTTTATTAAAAAGGCAAAACCAGTGAGCTACTTATAAAATACCCACATAACTGCTTATAACTGTATTGAAATTTTTGGTGCTGGGGGAAAGATCTGCATCATTTCTCAAACGTACTGTTTCACAGAAGCTTCATATACACCACTATCTCCAGCTACAGACTCATCAGACACAGCAGCAGATACACAAGCTTTCTTCTCCTGAAGCAGGTGACCAGCTGTTCTTCTTGGTATGTCAACACCTACAAAGAGAAAGAACTAAAATTAGTTCAAGAGATGAATAGTCAGAAAGAGAGAAGCGCATAGCTTAGAATGTTGTCAAGTTGAAAGCAGTGACCCTTAACTGAGTATCACAGAGTAGTTTTGTTCCACATCATTAAACATTCTGAGACTGTACTGCTGTTATCACATTTTCTGGCTGGGGATATAAACCAAACTGATGAACTTGAAAATGTACAACTATTATTCCTTTCCAGAGATGCGGGCTCCTGTCATCACCTGTGTCTGTTAAGCTAGTTATTATCCTTCTTATCTTCATTATTAACCCTCATTATCCTAATCTTTAAACCTGTATTTGCCACGTTCACATTCTGCACTGCAGTAACACTTCAGCTACATGCAAAGTGCTTGCCTACTGTTTATTAAATATTCACAAGTCAGACAGACACTCTCTCCCCAGTGATATAACCGCTAGAAAATCCCCTCTGGTTTACTATCATCAAAAAGTTTTTATGCTGGTCTCTTTTCTATCAACTACTACTTAGCTTTAATCTCAACTCACATTCGTATGCTAGTGTCATGCAGTGAAGAAACTGCACTCAGAGAAAGCCACGTTCTGCAGCATAGCAAGTTGAGGGCCTACGCAGTACTTTTCTCTGCCAAGGGGTGAGGATATTGGTATGCATTATCATCCTCATCTGAATCATGACTTTACATCTTGTTAAGATGTTTAAAATGTAAGGCTTCAGATTAGATGATTGATTGCTGCATTTGTGCTTTTATTTATGGCAATAAGAATGCTTTTTCCTTGATGATGAAGTGCTCTTTCCCTTCCCCCCCACCCCTGTGAGGGGTGAAGGTGATGACATGATTTATTGATTACCCTTAGGAATTTCCACAGCAGCCTGAACTGACTTTGACAATGACAGAGACTGACTGTGGAAGAACTACATGATATTCCAACTTAGTTTCTGACAGCAGGGACATGTGCAGAGGAGCAAATATCTGTATGGTTCACCTGTAGAGAAAAGTCAGAGAGAGAGCAGCAGGCAAGCACTGCACCGAAAGAGTCAATGATGATTACTACATGAAAATCCTAGCTCTGCTGGCTTCAGGTAGGTTTGCTGACCTACAAGTTAAGATTCAGCAGTATTCATATTTGTAGCCTTGTAGAACTTGAGCGAGTGGGCTGCAGTTTTCCATGTAACCTCTGCCTCTGGCTGAGTTTGTTCAAAACCTTCCCCTTCAGCATTGCATTAGTTCAATGAAAGAAATTTGAGCAGAAGCACTGATCCCACCTCAGGTCTATGTTTCACCATTAATATACTGGATCCCTCACCATGAGGCCCATTTTACTTTGAAAACTTGAGATACTGACACAATTATTACCTGACTTTTCAAAGTCTAAGTGCTTGGTTTGGCAGTCTTAACCCAGATTTAAAGTTAATTTGTATCATACCGATGACCCTACAACATGAGGAAATATCCATATGAGAAGTCACAATATGAATTTGTATTTTAAACCCACAGCTACCTGTAGGCTTCAGACACCCCAACACTTCCAGGATAAGTCCTCAAGCTCAAAAAGGTTAGACAACCACACAATGCCTTTGAAAACAATGAACTGAACTAGTAAATAATTTTTAAAAAATTCTGATTCCTCACAGCCCTAGGTATTCCCAAATTCTAAACCATTTTAAATTCAGTTCTCAGACTAGGTGAGTTGAAGCAGATCACAAAACCAGACAGACCAAAAGCTGTTGTTAATTTGGAAAGTATAAGCTGCTTAAATGTGGGCAAGAAAATGAGTTCATTTTTCCTGCTTTTGTAATATGGCTCTAAAGCAAAATAACTACTGTCTCCCACTATACTGAAAAGACAAAGGACAAAATTATCTCCTCCACATTTTTTTCCACTTTGCATTTCACAGGTTCACACCATGAGGACATGAGTTCATTTCTTTTTTCAGCTTTATATAGGTGAACAGAGGGGAATTCCCAGTTTGTACCATGGATACCATACATTTCTCCCAGTACCACACTGATCAATACTGAAATTACTACAGTACTCTAGTAAGATATTCTAATTAACACATCATACCAATTCCTTTACACACACGTATATATTAAAAAANAACAAACAAACCAACCCCCCTCCCAAAAAAAAAAAAAAAACCAAACAAAAAAAACCCACCACCAAACCAACCTCCAACCAAAAAACCCAACAACAAAAGCCACCAAACTGTGAAATTCCAGGCAGAAAGGTTCAAGCTTGGCAACAAATCTGGAGGACAATGAATTCTCTAGAGCTAGGCTGTATTCATTTTAAGACACTCAAATTCCTCACTATCAACTGAGGCCCAGAATGTGGAGCTGAAAATGCTAGGTGCTGCTCAGCACCTCAGTGCACTGGAGGAAATCAGGCTCCCTTAATTGCTCCTTGTGAAAACAGAGCCACGGCACTACAAACACATGAATGGTTTGCAACATGGTTAGAAACAATGACATAGAATGACACTAGAAAGTCAATACATGTGCAGAGAAAGCACAATATACTGTCAACTCTAACAAAAGGCAGCAAAGTCAGTGCTCTATAACTTGAAGCCATCAATTCTTGACAGCTGGGATTTTTGAAGTCCTGACTGACAAAAGCTTTGATAATACAACCAAGTATGCTGCATGGCTTTTACTGCAGTCTAAAAGTGGAATACATTACACCTAATTCACCCATCTTGAAGTTACAGTTAACTAGGTACCAAAGCTACCTTGATAACTCAAAGGCTCACTCATCTCTCTTAAAGGGAATTCTGTCTCATGACTCATCCTGTCTCCCATAACATCCTAGTGAGCAAGCTCAGGCAGTGTGGGATGGAAGAGCAGACAGTGATGGTTACAAGATAGAGTTCAGAGAGTGGTGATCAGTGGTGCCAGGTCCAGCTGGAGAGTATAACTAGCTGAGTCCACCAGGGATCAGTGCTGGGTCCAGTGCTCATCACTATCTTCATCAATGACACTGATGAGGGGACAGAGTCTGCTCAGCAAGTTTGCTGATGACACCAAACTGGGAGGCTTGGCTGATACGGCTGAAGTCTGTGTGGCTGTCCAGAGAGACTTGGACAGACTGGAGAGCTGGGCAAAGAGGAACCAAATGAAGTTCAACAAGGGCAAGTGCAGAGTCCTGAGTCTGGGGAGGAATAATAAGCTCCACCAGTACAGGCTGGGAGGTGACCTGCTGGAGAGCAGCCCCAGGGAAAGGGACCTGGGAGTGCTGGTGGATAAGAAGTTAACCATGGGACAGCAATGTGCCCTTGTGGCCAAGAAGGCCAATGGGATCCTGGGGTGTATTAAGAAGAGTGTGTCAAGGGAGGTTCTCCTCCTCCTCTACTCTGCTCTGCTGAGACCTTATCTTGAAGTACAGCATTCAGTTTTGGGCTGCCCAGTTTAAGAGGGACAGGGATCTGCTGAAGAGGGTCCAGCAGAGGGCTACAAGGATGATTAGGGGACTGTAGCACTGCCTGATGAGGAGAGGCTGAGGGACCTGGGGCTTTTTAGTCTGGAGAAGAGAAGACTGAGAAAGGATTTAATATATGTTTATAAATATCTGAGGTCTGCATGTCAGGAGGGGTGGAACAGGCTCTGCTCACTTGGTCCCTGTGATAGGGCAAGGAGCAATGGATATAAGCTGCAGCACAGGAGGTTCCACCTCAACACAAGGGGGAACTTCTTTCCTGTAAGGGTCACAGAGCACTGGAACAGGTTCCCCAGGGAGGTTGTGGAGTCTCCTTCTCTGGAGACTTTCAAGGCCCATCTGGATGCATTCCTATGTGACCTGAGCTAGATTGTATGGTCCTGCTCTGGAAGAGGGGTTGGACTTGATGATCTCTCTGGGTCCCTTCCAACCCCTAACATCCTGTGATCCTTTCAGAAGTTACCCACAGACTGCACAGGGAGCCCAGACTAGCTTATGTGCTCCCTTGTAACTTGGGTAAAAGGCTAAAAGCTATGAAATCCATGTTAAAAATGAGCAGAATCTCACTAACTTACATGGCATACGGTCACTTATCTTGCTCCATTCACATAAAAAAAAAAAACGAAAGAACTGCAGGTCTTTCAGTGAGAGCAAGTTCAAGTAACTAGATATGCACATACTCTTACTAAAGGTTTAACTTCAAGTCCAGATATCTCTTATACTGAGGGTGTCAATTTGTAACTGTCTTCAGTGAGAGACAAAGTATTAAGTTACAGAAAACCAGCAGAGGGTACATTTCCTCTATCCCTATACACCCTGGTAATACCTAGGGACACCATGCATCCTCTGTGTCCCAAAGATCCAGCTCCAGGTTTTTCTATTTTTTGTTTGTTTTTCTTCATGACTGCTTGCAATACATGAGCTTTACTTCTAAAACAGCTAGTGAAAAATGCAGATGGAATCTGGGTGATCACATCCCTCTGCAACCAATACTAGAAGTTACATAAGGTCCCTCAAAATTACTGACTGCCCATGGCTAATGTGTGCTGACCAAGATACTCTTCAGTTACACGAAGTATGTCCTCATTCAAGAGCCAGCTGATGTATGTAACATTAACATTTTGAACTAACATTCAACATTAGATTCTCTATTACCTGAAATACCTTTATGCAGAGAAGGCAGAGGCTGCCTAATGCCTTCATTAAGATCTTTATCATCTGTAGGAATCCGAGATCCTGCTCTGACTTCAGAGTCCAATAATATTTGGTTCTCACAGAGACTAATGCCTGCAAAACCCCCTGAAAGGTCACAGTCTTCAAAATCTGCAGTGAGGTGATGCAGAGGAGAATTTTGAGCTGACACAGAAAAGGCAGCTTCTAAAACCAAAGGGGAACCTGGGGGGGACAAGGAGGACAGTGATGATCTGGATGACAGTGAAGTCACAGATTTGGGAGGTTCAGACAATTTTGGATGGTCTGCAGCTGAAGGAGAGTCACTGTAACCCAGTCTCCCCTGGGAACCAACGACTTCATTTTCATGAATAGTAGTGATTGGTCCTGAAGGAATGTAACCAGTTTTTTCTTGCAATATGAAGTCGAGCTTGTACTGATAGTCCAAATCTGTTACTTGATCGCCTTGGTTATAGTAGAGATCCATAGAGCTGAGTGAGTTTAGTGACCCCCTGCTCGATGTGTTCAGAGACCCGCGGCTGGATGCCAGAGATCCCAAACTGCTTCCTGAAGACACAGATAAGGTACTAGCTGAGAGGCTGCAAAGAAAGCACAAACACATAAAGTGGTGTTACTAAATTAAAACAGCACAAAATGGCACAAGCAGAGGCAAGATTGACTGGAGCTGCACTACAACATCTTACAAGAGTATGCTGCTTGGGACATTATTATGCTTTTTAAGCATCCATGCTTAGCTGAGATGGGTGTGTACAATTTGCACACTATCAGAGCAACTGATCCAGCTTACTGTCTGCTGCCAAAGCCCCCTCTGGAGAGGGTTTTGGATTTGAAAAACTGGCCTAGCAGCTGCTATATCCCCTTTAAAGACATGCTCCACTCTGATGGGCACTGGTGGGGTCAGTGTGACAGGAAAGGGATCCACAGGATCCCTTTCCACAGGAAGGAAGTTATGGCAGCAGGGGAGTGCTGCCACCATGACGACAATTTATGCTGCCTTCCCTTTGCCCAAGTGCCTGGGAAAGGTGGCAGCTAGAAGCAGAAAACTCGTATCAGAACTGCTTCATGTCTGCAAGACAGCAGACACTACATGCATAGCAAATCCAACTACATAAGCATGATAAAGACCATAACATACAATCATCTTCTGCTAATAATACAAGGTAAGGTGCACTGCCAGGCCAGAGAACCTGAGTGTCACTGCCTCAGCTCAGAAGGACTAAGCTGGGGGGAAAAAAAAAATCAGAAAAAAGTAATTTGAGGCAGCTCCTTCTAAACACTTACAAGATGTTTACTGAACACTAACAGAGTTATCAACTTGAAAAATTTTGCTGCTGGGCTAGAAAACTGCTCTTAGCAGAACAGAGAGAATCCCAACAGTCCAAACAAACATGAGCACAAAATACTTTAAAGAATGATTTAAAAGACTCTTTTTCTAACTAATCACGAGGAAAGATGCAATTTATGGGATGTGGCTGAGATGTCTGAAATAGCTAAGCCTAGATCCCAGGAATAGGATGGTTTGGCTTATTGTGAAAGGACTATTACTTTTGTCTTAAAGCCCCACTGTGATTTCCAAGAGAACAGGTAAACTTTAATACAGTGTCCAACTAGCGTATTTCACTGGGATGTGTAAGAAAATTCAGTATTTTCTAAATAGAATGGGCACATGGTTTGGTAGCTCAAGGTTAACAGTTCAAAAATGAGAGAAACTCCTCCCTAGGACCAGTTACACAGATCATTAAATATTAGAATTCCCATCAGAGCAATCAGTTTGAGTTCATAGCTGCTGTAGCCGATTACTTTTTTGTTATTATTATGAATTCCATAAATCTAGAGTCTGATTTTGAATCAATCGCTGCCAGACACACACAGAACAAAAAAAAATTGCTGCAGAGGATGCATTTCTATTTACAGAAATCTAACTCAGTGCTGAAGTATCAACTGGTTGAGACATCCAGGCCAAAAACAGATTTCACATTATGCAGTATAGTCTTACCTCCTAAGTTGTGAATGTAAATAAGTAGTTAACTTTGTAGTTTCTTCAAGCTTCTGTACCAACTCCTTTCTTCTCTCCTCCAATTTCAATCTGGAAAGAGAGGTACGTATAAGGATAGGAAAGCATTAGAAAATAATTTGGAGGCTAAAATACTCTGTAGATGAAACAGAAACGAAGTGAAGATCCCTCATGTTTTCATCTGGTTCCCAACTACTCAGATCCAAGAGACTGTGTTAGCTCTGCCTAAAACCCTAAGCACTTCAGCAGAATGACTACCTGCAGAATGCTAAGCACTGTAATAGGCCTGCTGAGAATACAAACACAGAGTGTTGGTATGTTCACTCTGCACCAAGGGGAATGTGCACCCAGTTAAAGAGTACAGATGAGCACTGGGAAAACAGCTGAAACTTCAGGAAAATAAAATGTGCACTAATACAGTTTTAAGAAGCTACGCTGTAGACTTGCTCCTAATATAATAATAAAATTTCAGGAAAAAAAAAGAAAACCCAAACAACAAAACTCAAAGAACACTAATCTGAGTACTAGTTCTGATAATGCAAGGACTTGAGGTAGCATTGCAGTAACTCTAAAATCAAAGCTCTTCTTTTCATTTCAGTCTTTATATAGACAACAAAGCACAGTAAATTGAAGCAGCATTCAGGCACATGATTCTGAGGTAAGGGACCACATTTAGGAGTCCTTGGTAAAGATGTCTACATCTCAACAGCTTTGTAATGACCTCAGAGCCACACAGCATTGTAATGCTCATTTATCAAGGTTCACTTTTAAGAAAAAACAGGGTTTATTGCCTCCTGCACCATTATCCATCATAGCTCTAAACCCACAAATGGTGGACCTCTCCCATTCCTTTTGGCTGGCTTGTAGCAAAAAAATGATTCACTAATATTTATGATTTTTTCCCTTTTATAATTCCCTTTTATTATTCTATATACAATACACACACACACACACACACAAAAAAAGCTTTCCCTCGGTGGATTCAGCTAAAATCCTACTGTCATTGATGGATTATTATATTCTGCTCTAGCCCTTGCTCAGACACAAATTCTCCAGCTACTAGTCTCAGCCACAGGAAACTACCTCTCTTCCTTAACAAAAAACACCCCAACACACAACAAAACAACATACACACCCCAAAACAAATGATGCTTGTTTTCAGAAACCATTCTTTTGGCCTTTCTGGCATCTCAAGGTTGTATAAATTAAAATTCAAATGCAGAGAACACTTCAAATAACAAACTCCCCCAAAACCAACCACTGCTTTCTTATGCAAACTGAACGAAATACTCAGGAGTTCCAAGAATTCACTCTCTTTTGGTGTCAGATACCAGTAAAAAGACATTAAGTCCTCAATTCAACAAAGCATGAAAAGCACTTGCTTACACCCATGCTTATTCAGGGAGCAAATCTGGGTTATGCAAAGGTGAATAAGTTACCCTGAGGTCAGCCAGGGTGTGAACTTCCACTTCAGTGCCTGCTCTGCATGTGCTCTTACACCACAATAACATGTTCATCTGTCAATACCTGCTGAGACTGTTAAAAGCATACACAGTATTTCATTCTTTGCTCAGGAAAATGTACACTGTTTTCCAAACCACAAATTATCCTCACCTAAGGTACCAGAAACTCTTTCCTATCATTTCACTATTATCAATGCCTTCCATCTTCTTTTAAAGCTTAATCTGTCCTGCTTTTCCCAAGCAAGAATGCTCTTCTCTATCCCTTTTGTGGCTTTTCAGTAGAGACCTATCATTTCATCTTTAAGGAAAAGGCACAAGAATTGCCGCATGTATGCAACTACTACAGGGAAAAGGCAAGAATCAAAAGCTTAGGAACCTCTCTGACTGGAGCCCTCAAAACAGATGCTTATAGTTGGTTCTCACTCAATTTGTGCTACTAAACCAAAAGGTTTGCTTGTGTGTTTTTCTCAGTCTCTCATTTCTGCATCCCTCCTGTCTTAATTAACCTATTACTAATTGCAGAAGTGACTTGAATGTTAGGGAGAAATCTGCCTCCGGTTTTGATCTTAAGTTGAAACATTGCTGAGAGTGCTACAGAAAAAGATACATTAAAAAGCTGTAGTGCATGCACCCTACCTCCGAATGCAAACTTAAGTGGACATACTTGTTAATGACAAGAATAACAGCAGGGACGTTTTGTGGGCAGCAGCACAATCAAGTAGTTAAATCATGACTCTGTTTAAATGTCTGTGATTATATAGAAGATTTTGCCAAGGACTATAGCAGCTAGAATCTCCCTGACATAAACACAATAGCAAATAGTTCCCAGCAGTTTCACAACACTGATTTCTATATCATTGCTGGAAGGCTTCTTAGAACAGAGTATGTCCTGTCTCTGCTTTTTGAAGCTGATATGTTATGATTTATACCCTCCTTCCGTAAATTGATTTTGAGTACATCTACTAGTGGCAATTTCAGCATCCTACTCCAAAATAACCCCGGGCTACGCTATAATGTTTTTGTTTTAAGTCAGAACAAGTCTTCTATTTCTTCCCGCTTTAGAAAAAAGCAAAAAAAAACCAAACTCCACAAAAAAACTACAATAAAACGAAGCCAAACAAAAAAATCCTTGTCACAAAGTTCTGACACAATCTCTACCTTCTTACACTGTTGCTTCATTATCAGTACCTGTGAAAACACTGAAAACCTATGGCACTCATGACATTTTATGAAAGAAAATAGTAATTTGATGACAGTGCAAGCACACTGAAGATGGTGTGGCCCCTTCACCTAATACTGGAGAGAAAAAAATCTTCAGCTTCAAGAAATAAAATGCTGATGGTTGATCTAATACAATTAAATGTATCCTTTTATCAAATTAACATTTAAGTAAAAGATTTACTGTGTGAATCCTTCTACAAAACAAAGATTTTTCTTCATATTTATAGCAAACAGAAATAATTCTCAAAATAGCCTGGTGTGAAAGAATTGGTGTGCACTGAAGTCATTAGTGGGGAGTTTTAATATCATAAGCAGCTGCCATTAAACTGGAGGTTTACTGGAATAATGAAAAGCAAACCAGAAGCCACCACAAATGCTACCTCAACCTGCAATGTATGACATCAAATCTTACACTGAATTCAGAAAAATACCCCAGAATTTTAGGAATAACAATCAAAAGGAGAAAAAAAAAAAAAAAAAAGCATTGTAACGACTTTCGTAACCCATGATACATTGAAAAAAAAGTGCCATTTAATTGAGACCATTTCACTTGCCCTTGGTGCTCCATGTTTGGCATCTGACATGTATGGGAACAGTCAAGTGCAGAATTTTCTTTAGGCACTGAGCAAGGAAATGCAAAATACGAGACTAAGAAACCAGCTATCTATTTACTGTTTGAGTCCAGGTTTAGCTATTACTTATAACAGTATCCTACTGAAATCTTTGGCCAAAATTACTTATTTGTGAAAGTGATTTTACACTTGAGCCCTTCACTCTCCATCTATCTGCAACAGATACGTGGTATTTTAGATACCACTAACAAAACCATAGTTCCAGTAGGATATAATGCTTCTTTGAAATCATATGAGAATTATAGCATAAAGAAGTTTAAACTTTTATGAAGTGTACAAATATGTTTTAAAATCATGCCTAATGCACACATACATAATTTGTAAACAAAGTTTGCTCTCTACTCAGCTACAGTTTAGGACCCAGCTTCTAATGTTAGCAGCAGGAATTTCACCATTCAGTAAAATGGAGCAAGAGTAGGTGTTTCCTAGCAGAGGGAGGCAGGGAAGGCTTAACAATGCTGATTGTATTACTTCAATAAGGCACACTACATTGATACATACAATGACATTTTGCGCTTATTATTGCTTTTTATTTATGTGCTGGAGGTGCCTATAAATTTATTTCCACTTAGAGTTGATGAAAGCCCATTTGTGACAGCCACCTTTGATTTTCTCAAACTTTTTCTGTTCCACTCTTGGTTGCATTTTTGTATGAAATAAAGCTCACAATGAAAGGCTTTAGATGCTGCAACAATCAAGATAATCTTTGTAACCTGAGTTCAAATAGTTTACAGCTATTATCAGAAACGAGTGAATGATGTATTGCCCTCCTGCTGGTATGCTGACATTCCTCAGTTATTTAACATCTGTCACAGGCATTTTCATGCTGGTAACAAATGCAGAGCAACTGATACTGCAGAGCACATACAGGGTGTTCACATTCTCTCACAGTACAGAAGACTTCTTTGTGTTTCTGCTCAGTGGGCTAATAACAAATTTAATTAAGATCTACATAGAACAGTTACTGAAGGAAAACAGCCCATTCAAAGCATAGTCCATGGTTGGTAATGGTACAAAGGTCAGATTGCAGAAAGCAGCACATAATGTTAGCAAAAGACAATCCCTTACCTTTCAGCAAGTGCTTGACTAGGGGTGTTTTTCACAGAGAGCAGCTCTTCTTCAAGCCTTTTCCTTTCTGCTTCTAGCTGCTCCAGCTCATCTTGAGTACGTTTGCGAGGTGTAATGAACTGCAGTTCCTTTAAAAGCTCTTCTTTTTCATTGATTAACATTAGTTTTTCCTTTTCCACGTCCAGGGCCCCAGGCCAGGCTTCACTATCTAGCTTAGAAAGTTCAATCTTCAGGTTAGCCATGCTAAAATAAAACATAGCAGATTTGTCTGAGAGCCCAACACAGCACACAAATCCCAAGCAGGAGAGTAGTGACATGGTACTTTGAAAGGTACTAGGACATAAGACCACTTTCTATTCAAAGTCATACTTTGAATAGAATTAGTTTTGCTTCACAAGAACGCAGGCTACACCAGAAAAGCAAGCCATCCACCCAGGCTAACAGTAATATGGACATGCATTAGAAAGTAGTTACTGGGGTTCCAATGTCAAGTTGAAGTAGAATTTACGTTAATAAAAGCTTAACTGAAAGCAGTCTGGTAACATAGTGTCACTGTGCTTTACTCATTGAGGAGTACAATGGGTTTCTCCTAAGCTGTTGAAGGCTGACTGCTCCTCAGAAACAGCAAGGCCATTGGTGAAACAACACAAACCATAGCAAAGTGCTCACTTGGCATGTATGCAATTTCTAAAAGGCAAACACATTGTCCTTCTGTGAGATCACAATAAAAGGTGATAAAACAGCAGCTACCTAAAGAGAAAGGAGATTAACTCAAAAGTTTGAGTTTGTGCAATTGCTGTTCCAGTTGGATGTCAAATCATACAGTTAAGACACCCAAGACTTGCTTATCCATACAAACTGCTCAGATAAATGTGTAGCAGAAGCCTCCCTACTTTATTATTGTACTATAGTTCTGTCTTTATCAAGACAGGTTATTTCCAACATTCAATGTCCATAATCGCTCCATCTATCGTCTCAGCAGCACAGATTAAGTGCAAGTCTTGCAGCAAGGATTCCTTGTCCACTGGGAAAATCTAAAAATTTCTGCTACAAGTGCTACATATCTAGTAAGATGAAAAATTCCAGCCTTAGCTATATATGAACCAGCTGCACAGCTCAAGATATGGAAGTTCTGAACTATGTAACAGCCCCCAGCCTTCTGCATCCTTCTTGTCGGCTAGGGAAAAGGCAGAGAAAGAAGTAGTCAAAATAGAAAGATGCTCCTATACAATCTGGGGCAAGAGGAACTGAGCTGCTATCTTTTATTCATTCATGACTGTCATGAAACCTCAGTCAGCTCAGTAACTGGTAGAAGTTTGTGCAAGTCCAGTGCTACCAGGCCACCCCCAAGAAGACCCATGCCATACTTCATTAATGCACAGATAATTTGGTGTGTATAACCTTTCTTCAGTTCTGACAGATTCCTGGGAAAATGTTTTTATTTTCATTTTTCCCCCTGTGATTAATGACACTAGTATCATGCTCACTTTGCATCTCCAGTATTAATTTTACAGCACATTAAGTCATTTATTTATGGTCAAAGCTGAGAATAGTTAACATTGATTCTATCTATCCCATTACATATACTACAAACTTAAGAGGAACCACCTCCTTTCTTCCTCCACAGGTAACATTTCTTCTCATCTGTACCTCATTGAAAAAAACAAAAAACCCACTACACTTCAAAAAAAGGAGAAGAACCCATATTCCCAACAAACCCCTGCAAGATCATGTTTGACTCAGTATTTGCACAGAAAAACAACGTAAAATAAATACTATCAGCAGTACTGCCATAACCAAGCAGAGGGATAAAATTAAATGAAGCATTTCAACATATGTCATTTATATTCAACAGTCCTTCAGGGGAACAGTACTCACAAGGAAAACAAACAACTCATTTCAGATAGATAATGAAATGTTAAGACTGTCATCTCCAGGTCACTAGTTCTAGCTAATCTTGTTCTGAAAGTAGCCCCTACTGACAGCTATTCAATGGTTTACAGGGTGGGATGGTGGTCTCCAAGCAGTCTGTTTGGTCTCCCTGCTACAGACAGCTCTGCTTTCGTAACTGACATCCTTTCCAGCTGCCTCATCAGACAGGTGAAGGACTACATGAATATGAAAACTGAGCTGGTCTCACTTCTCACTCCTGAAGAAGTCCTTGCTCAACAGGTTAACAAGGAACATCAGCAGCATTTTCATCACACCAGGACAGGATGGTCCCCACGCTACATTAAATCCTTCTGCATAATAATTGCAACTGAATTTAATATAGCATTCAGCATTCCAACTCTTGATAGTATTCTGCTGGCTAAGCAACACAACATATGCAACGTACAAAATTATCTGTTAGTTTTTAAGTAGTGAAGTTCACTTACAAGATCCTCTCATTCTCTTCATTATTTTAGGTCAAAACTACCCAGAATTTGCACACTTAATATTTCAGGAAGGATGGTCAATACTTATTAAATTATAGTGATGATTACAATGGCCACAGTAATTATTGGAAATGTAATTGGGCGCTGAATTGTATGTGCAAACTGGTATTTATCTTCATTATTGCAAGACATGCACACCTTATTGTTCACCCTGTAGGCACTGATAAAGGCAGTACCTGCAAATACTTTAAAGACTTTAATGGTCTCTTCAAGGTACATGACGGCCTTATTTAAAGCTTAAAACAATATTTATTATTGGGCACTTTTCAGACAAAATGGAATAAAGATACTATGTAAAAAAAAGATAATTTAACCTTGAAAGACACTAATGTTATATGGAACAAATAGTTATGCTAAGGTAAGTGAATAAACTACTGAAATTTGAACCCACATTCTTGGCTGGCCAATTTGTGAGGAAGTAAAAGCTCATGCTGCAACACTCTATAGTCTAAACACTGTACTGTTTGGATTTCTCTCCCCACTCCCTCCAACCCCTCTTTTCCTTTTTTTTTTTTTTTAATGGGAAATATTTTTCTTCTGGATTTTTTTTCTTCCTACAAAGGGAAGATAAAACACAAAGCTAGGACTTCCTGCTATCAAGACATAACCAAAACAGAGGATAACCTGGTCTTGTGTCAGCTATGCTCAAGAAAAAATGCCATTTGTCTCCGTCTAAAACACCTCCTGACAATTAATAGTGTACATGTTGATTCTGAGCCAAAATCATACATGTTCAATACTGAATGAGCACAATACTCTTAGCACTCTTTGATGAATGCATTGATTATATAATAGTGCTTTATGATCCCTAGTGAGGATATAAAGGATTACACTTGTTACCAGCAAGGATGGTAGCTGCTACCTTGTATGAGATGGGTGTACATTTGAAATAAGGTTAAAAAAAGTTGGATTTTTCAGCCACCTTCCTTTAAACCATAAGAAACTGTGCTTTTACTTGGAACTTAGAAGCTGCAAATTAATTTTCCTAGTTTACTAACTAATTATGCCATAGTATTACAAGTATTATTTAATTAGATGGCATTTTGAGGACAACTGTGATTTGGGGGAAGTGCCATTTTTTAATTTCATTGCCTTGGTAAAAAAGGAACTTGGGGTGTGGGATAAATTTTTAGACTCTTGGTCCCCTCAAAGTTCAAAGAACCCCTATAGCAAAAACTATGTTTTTGGAATAGCTCACATCTAATTTTATGAAAAGTGTTAGACAGTAATACAACACAATTTCTACATTATAAATAGAGAATGCCCACCACCCACCACCCTCCTTTATATATATATATATATAAAGTAAATTTTCCCCTAGTGTTGTGTACCAGTTCTAGTGCACCAGAAAACACATCACTCTAACCCTGAATGTTCTGCTTTCTGATGGTCATTCTTCAGTGCTGTGGCAATTCATCAGAACGGCACTGCTTTCATGAGCAACCACTGCAGAACTTAATTTGAAAGGCATTCCACATTCATCAGTGGAGCAGTTCCTGATGTCTTTTCTCCTCAGGTTAAGCTCATTAAAAAATCCCCATAGTGATAAGAAGTGTTTAAATTATCCAAAGTCCCAAGTTAAAAAAAAAAGAAATAATGAAGCCTACGAAATCTGCACTGGAAGGCTGAAGCAAGTCTAAAATTGAAGAGCCTTCAGTGGCATAGTACACCAAAATGATGATCCCAAAGAAGGATGTTACAGACATAAATAACCTGGTGACTCCTTTCAGAGGAAAGCCAACTCAATTTAATCCTGGAACTTTGTCCATTACTTTGTCACCGTCTGCATTGTCGTTCTTAACTCGTTCACCTCAGCATTACATGTAAAGCTATTGTTCAAAAGCATCGACTGCTCCTGAACGTCTGCTTGCGTTCTGAAGGGAAAGAGACCGCAGTAACGCTCCCAGCGCCTCCAGAGCGCCGTCCACTAGATGTCACTGCGAGTACAGGGTTAGTGCTGCAGAGCTCAGATACCTTCCCAACTCACAGAATTGCACAAACATCCAGGTTGGAAAAGACCCTCAGGATCACTACCCTCAGGATCCAATCTATAACACTACTCTACAAGATTCACCTTAAACCATATCCCTAAGCGCCACATCCAAACAACTCTTAAACACATGCAGGGCTGGACACTCCACCACCTCCCTGGGCAGCTCATTCCAGTGCCTGACCACTCTCTCAGTGAAAAACTTTCCCCATTCCCAAACTAAACCTCTCCGGCCTCAGCTTGAGGCCATTCCCCCTTGTTCTGTCTCAAATTACCTGTGAGAAGAGACCAGCACCAGTCTCTCCACAATGTCCCTTCCGGTAGTTGTAGACAGCAATGAGGTCCCCCCTCAGTCTCCTCTTTTTCAAACTAAACAGCCCCCTCAGTCACTCCTCCTAAGATTTATTCTCTTGGCCCTTCATCAGCTTTGTTGCCCTCCTCTGGACCAGCTCCAGCACCTCCAGATCTCTCTTGTATTGCGATGCCCAAAACTGAACACAATATTCAAGGTGTGGCCTCACTGAAGCCGAGTACAAGAGGACAATCACCTCCCTACTCCTGCTGGCCACAGCATTGTTAATACAAGCCAGGATGCCATTGGCCTTCTTGGCCACCTGGGCATACTGCTGGCTCATATTCAGCTGCCTGTCTATTACAACTCAAGGCTAGAACTTAAAGTGACTAACCCTATTACCTTCTTTTTGCTTCTTCATACTGAAGACTTAGTCTGACCTTCTCCACTAAATTTGATCTACTTCTCGCGCCAACCTGTTTAGGGGGAAAAAAAAAAAAATTAGCCTTATTACTGTGTAAAGTTGTAAAATGACTCAAGAAAACCTATGCAAGGGCTAGAAAGGTTGCACCTTAAAAAAAAACAAACAAACAACCAACCAAAAAAAAACAAACCAAAAAACAAAACCCCACACCCACTCGTAGCCATGGACTTGCTTTTAAATGTCTAGTTAAGAATTTACTTAGCTGTACAAAACAGTGCTGTTTTCTTCTGATGCAGCTAGATATTTTTAATTACTGTTCTATCAACTGTCCATATTTGATCACAGGAAAGTAAGAGCATTTTCAAAGATGTTTCGCAGTGAATATGCCCAAAATTTTGACGTCTTACTTTGAACTTCAGCAAACTCAGAATTTAGAACTAAGTAAGCCCATTTCAAAGTAAGACTTCAACAAATCTGCTACAAAACATAGACAAACTTAGTTCTGTTTGGAAATCTTTATAGTATCTTACTTAAAATCATAGCTCTCAGAACATCAAAGAAAGTACTAAAATTAAGCACAGCTTTCTTTGTATGTAAAATATACCACAAGTAAAACAGAGAAGGTTTTAATAAATCATTGGACAAGTAGTCCTGTTAACAGTTTTTCAGCTGTGTGAAATTGCACATTTAAATTCTGAAATCTTGATTCTTAAAATTAAAAACACCTTCATACTTAAGTCTGTAAGCTGAAACGGATCCTATATACTATTTACTTATGCTGATCTTCACTGTACTGGAACTATTTGATTAAATCAGATAAATGGCATAAATGCCTTATGCCACATGTATAAAGCTCATCAGAATCTTGATTTAAAATTTATGGGTAAAATGTGATAACTGAGTTTAAGTAATCATCTCAAGATATATATATACACACACACCTTCCCCCCTATTAGTAAATGACCATTTGGCACCAATTTTGTTAACAGCAGCATTCTGATTGAATCTCTCCTTACGTTTGACAAAATGTAAGCTCACCTCACCAGAGATGTCAGTCTGAGACCCTGTATCCAGAGTTTGTCTAGAAAAACACAGCTGGGAATTTTCAGAGCTGAAATTCAAGTCTGGTTCAGATGTCCCAATGGTCCGGTCAAGGCTGAATTTCTCTCTCAGCTTTGCAAGACTCTGTACAGGAAGTACAAGTGGAGGTAGTGCTAAAGCCCTTTTTCACTTTACCATGTTTATATCAGTTCATCTCCAAGTTCATCTTTTATGTTCACATAAAAGACTCCAGTATAAAAATTCTGGGGTTTACTTTATATTAAGAAAGCTATCCTTTTAATCAAGTAGTTGGTAGGGCACCTTAGATTTAGACAGCTTTGATTTAGAAAATGACCACGCATCTCAAACACACCTCTCAGTTCTGCTCATTTAGTATTGGAAATTGCGGTTTAGAAGTAACATATGCATTGTACCTTAGATACAAGTTCAAATATCTATATTCTCTGAATGACACAGAGGGCCTTTTGAACTAGGAATGTCACAGGTACCAGTTTCTGAAAGTCTATTTCAATACCAGTCTGGCTCAAAGAATTTCAAGAATCCCTTAAAAATATAAAATGCAAAGTACTTATCATCAGGAAAGTCAGGCATGTTAAAGCAGATTCACACAAAACTTTTATCAACCGTTAAAAATACCTTCATTAAATCTTGTTTTTCTTTCTCTCCTGAACTTATCGCCTTTCTGATAGACTTCAATTCGCTCAGGATGGCTTTGGCTTCACACAGTTCATACCCACTCTGGCCTCCAGACATTTTTTGGTCAATTCTGTGGAAAGAGACTATACTAATACCAGACACAGTAAAGAATTGCGGAATCTCTGATGTTCTGCTTCAGGCAGAAACATAATTAGAAAACAGAAGGGAAGGAGATAAAAGATAAAAGATACCATTTCCTGTAGCAGACATACAAAGAGGAAAAAGGACACTGATGTCTCCATTAAAATACTTACTACTTAATCCTTGGCAAAAACACCAAACTAACACATACCCTGTGCCTAGTGAATGGCTTATGCTGACATCAGGAAATTCAATGGATTTTTTTTTCCTGTTGCCTTGCACTTCAGGTAATCTGCCAGGTTCTTACCAAAGGCAGAGACTTCATGAATTTAGTTGATTCAGTCTTTAAAGACAGAAAGGGCACACAGTACTGATGAATCCTACACATGCTATCAGGAGTAGAGCGTTACCGCTGATAACACTGTCAAAATCACCACCCCCAGCTTAACTCTGCAGCACAGAAGCTGCTTTTGGGTACATCTTTCATACTATAAACTGTTTACAATGCTCACAGAAGCAGAATTTATTACTAGCAGTATTCCTCTACCCAGATCCACAGTGGCATAGGCAGACAGGCAAGCCTCTTGCTACTAATCAGCCCTGCAGAGAAGAAACAGAACCACTTTTCCTCTACTTCACCCTAATCTCAGACATTAATAACCATCTGGAACGGCCATTCTGCTCAGCCAGTAACCAGGCTCTTTTTAGCCACAAAATCTCTTGCAAAATCAGAAAATTTATTAAATTCCTGGATTATCATTGATATTTTAAAATTGTAACTTGAAAATAACAAAATGTTCCTAAACATAGAGAAAAAAAGCTATTGCATTTCGGTATTTCTGTGTTTATTTCAAGAATTACAGTTTGTAAACACATTCTTCTGATCTGTAGTTTAACTGTTTCATAGCATCACAGAAATGACTGCAGTTGTGCTTCACAAAACTAAAGCCAGTCGGTTTTCTGTTCATAACATCATTCATCATCTTTGCTGGAAGACATTAACCTTGTGAGTGAGGAATTAGCAAACATTTTAATGATCAGAGCGATCTTGAGCATCCTCTGCAAGAACAGCAACTTGCCTAAGACACCTGTAAGTATTTTGCTTCCAGTTTGTGCACAGAGATGTCAAGGTTCTAAAGCAGTCTTTAAAACTGTGAGCACATCTATTTTCCTTTCTCCACATTTCAGGTTTTGCGTGAACTAGAACTTCATTTGTGTAAGAAAATTACCTACGTGACTCAGCACTCTGATTCCTATTCAAGAATAAATTCATTTGCAGCTTGGAAGTTTCTCAAACTCCTGCATAGGGACGTTCTGTCTGACAACACTCAATTTTTGGTAACTTGCCAGGTTGCTGAGGTCGAATATATATAGGATATGCCAACAGTTGGGATCATGAATGAACACCTGGGTAATACACCATATACTGCCCAGTAATATGATGTGCCACATTCAAGCCACAACTGCTTTATTCTGTATATAATTAGGATGGACAGGAAGGATCTCTGATATATAAGCTATTTCATCTTTCTGTTTCAAATTAGTACTGTTTGAAAGTGGCTGACTGAATGTTAAAAACAAATGTCCATTGTGTTTCTGTGGAATGCTGTTGACAGTTTCTGAAGCATGCTTTGGATTCCTATCAAATGGCTTGTGAGCAAGCTGCTTTAAAACAATACTTCACTGTTGAATTAATAAAATAAACCCAGCATGACTGGCTAACCTTTAATTCTGAGACAGCAACATGAGTTTTTATTATCTTAAGCTTTAGAATCAATACGTTTTTCCTCCTCTAAACTTTGCTTCAAATTAAATTTGATTTATGGTTAAATAAATTCAATCAACTATCCTTTTTCACCTTTGCTCCTTTCTGGTCTTCACATATGTAAACAATAGACAAATCTAATTTCTGTTTTAGTCAAAATGAAGGATAGAGACTTTACTGAGGTTCAACAAGACCAAATGTAGGGTCCTGCATCTGGGTTGGGGCAAGCCAGGCACTGATAGAGGTTGGGCAGTGACTGGCTCGAGAGCAGCCCTGAAGAAAAGGACTTAGGCACAAAAGAGAAGTTCAATATGAGCTGCTAGTGTATGCTTGCAGCCCAGAAAACCAACTGTATCCTGGGCTGCATCAAGAGAAGTGGGGCCAGCAGGCTGAGAGAGGTGATTCTCCACCTCTACACTGCTCTTTTAAGACCCTGCCTGGAGCACCATGTCCAGTTCTGGAGCCCCTATTACAAGAAAGATATGGGCATTCTGGAATGTGTCCAGAAAAGGGCTATGAGGATGATTATAGACCTGGAGCACCTCTCGTATGAGGACAGGCTCAGAGAGTTGGGGATTGTTCAGTTTGGACGAGAGTAGGCTCCAAGGAGACCTTATTGTGGCCTTCCTATATCTGAAGGGGGCTTACAAGAAAGCTGGTGAGGGACTTTTTAGGGTATTGCGTTGTGATGGGATCAGGGGCAATGGATCCAAGCTAGAGGAGGGTAAGTTTAGATTAGACATTAGAAAGAAGTTCTTCACCATAAAAGCGGTGAGACACTGCAACAGGTTGCCCAGGGAGGTGGTGGAAGCACCATCCCTGGACATATTTAAAGCCAGGCTGGATGTGTCTCTGGGCAACCTATCTAGTGGAGGGTGTCCCTGCCCATGCCAGAGGGGTTGGAACTAACTGATCCTTGGGGTCTCTTCCAACTCTCACAATTCTGTGATTGGCATCCTTCTAAGGTCTGAGGGTTTTCCGGATTAGAAAAACAATTTTTGTCCATTTTGCCATGTCTCTAATTATGACTGGCTTCTTCTTGGATCAGAATTTTTTTCTCCCAATTAAAAAAAATCCTGCTGTATAGAACTGAGTATCAAAACACACAAGGAATAGCACACAAGATGTTTTGGTTAGAACTACAAACTGAACTTTCAATCCCTCAGCTTCAAACACAGATGCTCTGTCATCCTTCACAAAAACCACTTCTCCCAACTTTTGTCCATTTTCCCCACGTATTCTGCAAGCTCTGCAGGACAGAGATAATATATTACTTATGTGACAGTACACTGCCGTAGACAGGAGGTCCTGAGAAAAAGGATAAATTAATCCAGGCAATATTATATTAATGATGCAACATTGTTTCTGCTACTGCAATTAGTGTACTAAGATCACACAGCTCAGCATTTTACTGTGTAAATGTGTCCTTTATGTATGGGTACATACCACAATACAGAAAAACACGAGCATTAATAAATTTCTGTTCACTTTAGTCAAGAAAACAGGCTTGTTAGCAAGGTTTCCCCTGCAGCAGTTTCTCTGTGGTGACAGTTCCAGTAATGTTTAATATTTTAGGGCCCAACTTTGTAAGTCAGGAGCAGCAGGGAGTGCTCAGACTGAAAAA
>VWZI01005954.1:1318553-1360707 GCA_013396835.1 Psilopogon haemacephalus
AAAAAAAAAAAGTCATTCCCTAATAATCCAGCTGGCTGAATACCTAGAATGCTCATCTAGTTCAGCATCAGCCCTTTGGACACCAGGCATTCCAGCAACTGGAACAAAGAAAGTCAGCTCTTTAATCCTCAAATTGTGACTAATTTCAAATCCTGCACAGTTGTGCACCGTTCGTATCCCTGAGAACAGCACTCTCCTCCCTCACTTTTGAGCCTAGAGGTGGGAAAGAAGGAAAAGTAAAAAAAAGATCTAATTACTTCTTCTTTTTTTTTCTTTTTTTTTTTTTTCATGTGACACACAAAGCATCTAAACTCTTCCCTCGGACCCTTAACCATTGTCCCCCTTCTTTCTGCCTCTTTGCAACACAAGTTACCTCATGGGAAAAAAATGATGAGGGGGAATAGATTTCTCACGTTAACACCTGCTATTTCTACAGATTTCCTGCTCCTTAACTACAACAAAAAAAGTTGTTAGATTCACTTTTTTTTCCTCTCCAATAATTCTCTCACGTAAGATGGATTCAATTGTGTACCCAAAAAAAAAAAAGCAAAAAAAAAGGACCCCAAACCCAAACCTTTCAACCATTTTTTTTTTTACTCACTGTTGTAGTGTTTCAAAGCCCTGTTCCTTGTACAGCAGCTCTTGCTTCATCTGAGAAAGTTCCCTCTTCAGCTTCTTAACCTTGTGTTAAATCAAAGCAAGAGTTAGAGGATTCCTCTTGTTAAATGGCGTAACGCATGCCTTTGAACAATTAATGTATTCTCTACATCAGATGAGAAAAAAAAAGAGAGTAAATTGCTCTACTGACACATATTAGAGACAAAAGGATCTGTTCTCTTCCTGATGTCTATGGGCAACATGCTTTAGCATAAAAGGGGCACAAGCAGATTAAATCACATTCCTTATTTGTATCGATACCACACTGTGTTATTAAACCTGAGAGAACTTTAACAAGTAATTTACTTCTCACTTGTTAGGCATGCATTCCGATTGTCCTACAGGGACATGTCTGTTTATTTTTAGGCTTATTATGTTTTCACTTTTTCATTCCAGGAAGCCCTCAAGTCATCTGCACAGTAAAAGAGAGTGTGTGGAGTTTTGGATTTTTTTGTTGTTTGTTTTTTTTTTTTCCCCTTAAGAACCATTCTCTATTATAAAGCTTTACAGGCACCAGGTCCCTAAATATGTAATTCGGATTTACTTAATTCTAATATAACAATCACCAAACACATCTGGATCACAAACCTATGCATCTATTTAATAGAAATGTTTTCAGCAACACATTTCCCTAAATTTGCATGCTCAATTGCTTTTTATCTTAATGCTGCTATTTCAAATGTGAGTACACTACAAAATATTTACAAATCAAGATTAAATAAACCAAATTCTCCTTTTAATTCCTTTATGTTGTACTTCCCGAACATACTGAAACAGTTTCTGGACCATCTGTAAAGGAGTGCACTTTAACACAAAATCAAAAGTAATCCTCAGCATGCACAGTGAGACAAAAACGCCTCTTTTAAGTGTAGAGTCTCAAATTTTTGTATTTGTACATCTGTACATCTGCTTGCACTCTACATACTAGCCAAATATTGTTAGGCTTTTTGACTTTCCAATCAGCAAGATGACAAAAGGAAAAGCCTGCTGAAGGCCCCAGCTCTCACCTACCACAGTGAAATTCTTGTTTGTTTTAAAATGAAGCATTTTGACCACTTCAATTGAAAGTAATTTCAAAACATGTCCCAAGACTTTCTTTATGCAAATCCCCGTTGATTTCCTACTTGGTGCTGTTCTCTGAATTTGAGTTGTTTGGGTTTTTTTAAGAAGAAAAAGCAAGACTAGCAACATGCCAGGTACTGAGCATCTCCAAGAGGCTTGAAATGTTTTCAATATCTAAAGTAAGCAGTGATTTGCAAAGTCTTCTTTTGGGTTTGTAAATGACACTTAGGCATTCATGTTTGTAGCTTCTGGCTACTGAATTTTCTGTGACAGAAAAAATGCTTTCAATCTCCATTTTCTCCAAAGCAAACCAGGTTTCCTAGATGAGGCCTTAGGTTCATGCTTAGGAAAACTATCATCACTAGTTGCTTTACTTGAAAGAAAACTGCGTTTATTGTGGCCATAGCAAATAGTTAGCATGACAAACAGTCATTGTCTGTAAGCATACACTCAGGACTTCCTTAACTATTTCTTCCCTGATTAGCATGAAAACTCCAAGAATAATCTCTCAAATGTTCTGATCAAGGTTATAGAACACGAAGAGAAATTGCCTCTGTCTTCCAGAGAAAGTAATGTGTAAAACAGGAAAGAAGTCCCAGCTTTTCCGAGAAACACAGAATGGCTACACTTTTTTTTTTTTTAATCACAGATGTCAATTTACAGTAATAGCATAAGGCACATTTGATTTCAACTTAGAAGATTGGATCTCTCAGAAACCCTTACATTTTTCCTCAAGATCATCTTCTGAGTGTCCTGTGCTGTAATTCATCATCATTTCATTATCAAGAAATGTGAGTTAGGCACATTATCCTAGAAGGATGTGACCTACATCATAATATAGACTCTGTGTTTACCGCATCATACTTGCATTAAACTATTCTTGCGCTCCTTATCTTCTCCTTCAAAACTTGCACATAATTCCCACTCATTCAAAACTCTTCACTTATCCTTCACCTCCTTCCTCTATTGCTTCTGCACATCATCTTAAATCACCTGACCAGGCCTTTTGCTTCCTCCTCCTAACTGCATCTTCAAGCAGGCTCCTTTGCTAACCCTTTTCTATTCCCAGCACTCGAGTGCTAATGGAACAACGACGACAAACTGCTTTCCTCTCGTTTTATACAGGTGCATTCCTTACATGCTGCATATGCATAAACTACATTACGATCATATGTGCCTTGTAATGCTTGAATTATCTTACTGATTACTGATTAATACCCCAATGGTACCACTTAAAGTCCACTGCGAAATCAGGTCCTTAATTTTAATCTTTGAGAAAGGCCTTTCTTCTGCTTATTTAACAGTGCCCGATTTTTGTTATATTTTCTCCACAAACTATTGCACAAGAGCAACTCATGAACCCAAAATGCTCGACATGCATATCTTAAGCACGGCTAACAAGGAAAAGGCCAAAGGCCAGTTCAGAACTTCCTCGATGTTGAGTTTCCCCCTTCAGCCACCATTAACCTGATGATACCTGTAAGCCTCAGCCAGTGTGTGAGAAACAGAGTACATCTGACCTAATAGTTCACTAAACAATGTGCAAATTCTAAATAGCTGGCTAGCAGCTTACTAATGACTAACTTTGCTTCCCATCAAGTCCACGCATGCATATACTGCAAAATGCCAAGGGGTGGCTTATTAGCAAGCATCCTCAAATGTTCAAATAAGAGTAAACCATTATAACAATCATACCTCTCTTGACATCTTCTATGAAAGCCACTTTCCAGACCTAGCATCACAGGGCTCCACTTTTTCTTATCTCAATGATTTTCATATCCAGTGGCTTTGGATGACAAACTTTATGCTGATACAGATATTCTTGGACTGCACCCTTCTAAACTCTGCAGACAAGATTCAGGTCACCTATTTTAGGCACACAGGCAACTAGGACTTTGCAATGCCAATAAATCAGGTGTTGTGAACCAGAAGGGTATTAGGCTTCTTGACTCCAAGAAAACAATGAAGAGAGGGAAGCATCTCCAAAAAATTAATTACTATGATTAACAAATCTGCCTCTCTCCTCAGTAAACACATTGTAGATCTGAGCCAAGAGGTGATTCAGTGTTTCTGCACCTCTTGCTAGGAGGTCATCAGTACTAAGTAGTGGGAAAATTTGAGTACAAGATCACATTCACATTTTCCTCTCTTAGAAATGCAGAAATACATTAAATTTGGTCATGTGTCTTGTTCTTCAGCGACATTTAATTTCTCAAGTATACTAGTGATCTCCCTGCCAAAGGTAACATATACTACTGATCTGTATTTTGGGCTGGAGCACCCCTCCTGTGAAGACAGACAGAGAATTCAGTTTGTTCTACTCAGAGTAGAGAACGGTCCACGGAGACTTCAGAGCAGCCTTTCAGCATTTCAAGGGAGTATTTAAGTATTACATGAGAGCTGTAGAGGGCCTTTGTAAAAAGGCATGCAGTGTTAGGACAAGGGGTAATGGCTTCAAAATGGAAGAAGTTCAATTCAGATGAGACATTAGGAGAAAAAATCTTCACCATAAGGGTAAGGCACAGTAACAGACTGCACAGAAAAGTTGTGAAGGCTCCAAGCCTGGAAGTCTTCAAAGCCAGGTTGGATGAGGCCTTGAGCAACCCAGTCTAGTAGGAGGTGCCCCTGCCCATGGCATGGGGATTTGAACTAGATGATCTTTAAGGTCCCTTCTAATCTAAACCATTCTATGACTCTGATTTTATAAAGAAGCTCTCACTTTGTCTTTCCATTCTGGTTCCTGATTGGGTCCTTAAAGCTGTTGATTCTCCCTACTTAAAACTGTCCCTCCTACCTCCTCCAGCACTGAAGAACGTTCTCTTCCTAATCATCTTCCCTTCTTACAGAACAAGAGACTACAAACCGAGACTGGTAAAGATGAGCAGGTGTGTGACCAGTCAGGAGGACAACATCCAGATACCAGCTTTACAGTGTATTCTACCTCTGATTTTTACTGGGGTTTAAATTCTTAATGAGCTATTCCACCATTCCATTTAAATATTAACTGTTTAGACTAATTCCTCTTATATCAGGTGAAAGGGGATGCTGCTCTTAGAGGCTTATGAGTGCTGCTCTGTGAGGAAACCAGGAGGGGGCAATAGAAGAGCTAAGTAACTGCTGTCGCTTCTCCTCCCGCAGTCTCTATTACAGTCCTTACTGAAGGACTATGCTCTGAGGTGCTGCCTTTTTTGTCTGAATGATTTGATCAGTTTTTTAAATTTGTTTGTCTGAGGGTTTTTTCCCCATTGCTAACTACAAAAAGCCTAGCCATAGAGCATTAAATGTCATAGATTAAATAAATTAACTCCCTAGATAGATTTTAAATATCTTTCACACAATTTTCCCTCCTTATTCATGATGAATTCACTACTCTGTGAATCAAGGTTCTTTATATGGAGTCCATGAGTGACCACACTGAACACAGCTGACCAAATATGATCCTATGAAATAAGTTATTTGTGTTCATTATAAATTTCAAAATGTGAACACAAACTTTATCTCAACCATCCCACTTTGACAAAAGAGAATTAAAAGTATTTTTTAAACCAACAAAAACTTGAGGCAGTTCATGTAGCTAATAGTGCATTTCTCACAGAAGAAAGATTGTGTAAAAGCAATTATTTAGCTGCAACTCACTTTGGCCTGTTATTTTTCTATTTTCACCTAAGTATTTGTACTCTTCCTTTTAAAAACAAGAGCATGCAAGTGAAAATAGTTATTTAACTCATTAAAATAAACATCTAATTAGAATACCTGTCTCCCCAAAATGTGTTATCTGAAATTAACAGAAAAGTTCATTAAAGACCTCTGAACAGCATTTAATGAGAATATTAGGAAGTTTCACTACCAGAGTACAAGTCATGTCTGCCAGTTCAAGCTTTGCTTTTTCTAATCATAAACTTTGCACACAGAATACAAATGAGTATGAGTTAAGCACTCTCACCCTTAATCTTGTAGTGGAGATTTCAGCCTTCAGAATGTCAGGGTCATACTTTGTGCTTGATGAGGAGCCTGAGAACACTTTTCCAAAAGGACAAAAAAAAGGACAAATATTTAAGTGCTTTTAAATCATTAATTAGTCCCTTCCTCACTGAATCCACATTGATAAAAACCTTCAAAAATGCAGAAAGGCTTAAAATACTTGAGAAAAATAAATCTTTTACAGATTAGTTAACATTGCAGGATATTATTAATGACTAATCAAAATATTCCCCTTTCTTTCCCTACCGCTATTTGCTGTTTCTCTTCCTTCACTTATTCCAGGAACCTAAAGTAGCACCTAATTCTCCCTGGCTTTCTATCCCTTGCTTTCTGTTCCCATTCTTTGGAATGAGAAATCTTGTGATTACCTCTTTCTGGAAAATGTAATTCCTCAGGAGATTTCTGGAAAGCAGAATATTTATTGAGAAGCTTTAGAGCTCACAGCTCTTCTAAGAGAAATGTCTGGCCAATGGCAATCCTCCAATGTCTCTTTTCTGCCTACCAAATCCTTGTCCAGTGTTGCATCACGTATCTGCACTTCTCTTCCAGTCACAGCAGACAGGCTTCACAGCTATTGTATGCTATTCCTATGAAGCAGCAACAAATTACCTTCTTGAAGACACCCATCAACATACTAGGGACCTTTCAGCATGTAGGCATGCATGGAGTGCAAAATATCCTATTTACTTTGAACGGATATTTGGCAGAATTTTGTTCCGAAAAATTACATGACAAAATAGATTTCAGAGCCATCTTGTCTAAACCATGGCTCAAAGAGGTTGTATGAGACTGAAGACAGCTCTCTTCAGCAAGTATATGTATGTTTTTTTTAAAAAGTAGAAATCCTATCTCTAAAAATGCCGGAGTACAAGATGTTCCTAGTAAACCTTGAAAACTAACCCTAAAGAGAAACAGGATTCCCTGCAAGCCATAGATCAAAGAAGTTACATTGTGTTCTCAATTGTACTTACAGCTTGTACGAGAGCTTGATTTTTCTTTGTAGGCATCATTCAAGCGTACATACTCATCTAGTGCAAGAGCCAGCCTCTGTTCTTTCACCTGGTACAGTTCCTTCTGAGCACTGAGAGCATCCTGGGCTACCATAAGATAATCCTTCAACATTCTCTCTTGTTCTTGCCTCCATTGTTTCCTGGGATCTTCTATTTGTGTTGTTTCTTTATAGGAGAAAAAGAAAAGATTTAAAGAGACCTCTGCTGAAAACCAGTGACTACTAAATTTTTTCCTTGCCAGTAATCCGCAGTTACAGAGGTCTAAGCCATTGCTTGCCTTTGGTTATTACACAGATGTGCAATGTGATTTTATTTGTTTTTCTTTGCCACAATAGTCTGTGTAAGAAATGCTATTTAAGGGATCACCTGCAAAGTTAGAAATTAAAGTGCAATGGATAAATGCTTGGGTAGATAATTCCTGCATCTTCACCCTTGAATTAATAACATCCTAAAACAAAACAAAACAAAACAAAAAAAACACCACACCAACAAAACAAAAAAATTTGTAAAATTATTTGGAAATAATAATTGGATCAATAAAGCTTTTTTCAAGTTAATCTTAGAATTGAATGCATTTCTGAACAAAAATGAAGAGTAATATTAGTGATTCTATTTTTTCAACCCTTCTCCTCCCTACTTCATTAATTTTTACAGCCATATGTTATTCATATTTTATAGCAGTTATCATTCTCCTTTCCCTCTACAAAAACAGTTTTATACTCTTCCCTCCAACTGAACTAACAGATCATTAACTCTCCAGATCTTCTCATCTAACTCCATTCCTACCCCTACTAGGCATCTGACAGAAGATTATGGTCAAGGGACAGTGGGCCACCCTGAGAGGAAATTTCATTCCATCAAAGACAGGTGGGCGAGATATATGAGACTGAACTGCCTTTTCCAAGTGATTTCTTTCCACCAACTACGCAGGTAATATAAATGAGAAGGCTGGAACAGGCCCTAAATTCATGAACGAGTTCAGGTCAATTTTTAAACTCCAGCAGCCACAGGGCAGGCAGATTGGCATAGAATGTGTCCACAAGACCACCAAACATAGCGTAGTTGCATATATTAAGAAATTATATCATTAGATTGATCTAATTGTGCATTTTAAGATTTATTATTTTTTAATGTAAACACAGAAGAAGAGTTAAGGCTGAATCTTCTGCCTTATCATTAATATTTGACTTAGTTCAGCACTTTTGGAAGCTGCACAATGAATATCCTTCCTTTAAAGCTATAGCCATAGACACTGGCATGAAAAGTTTGACAGCTAAATGCACACATGCACTGCATTGTCTTTTGTAAGCTACATGTTGTAAATCTGTATAGATTTACGTGATTAAAAATAACATTCAGTGCCAAAGTATTTAAGAACAAACTATTCAAGATTTTTTTTTTTTTCTGCAAAAAGGAGGAAGTTTATTCTTCTGGGTCAGATTTCTAGCACTTCTGTTCCCTGAATTGCTTTACTCTGAGAACCAGTGGTAATGGTGCCGGGGAACAGGCATGCATGGCTGAAGACGTGGGGTGAAAAATGTTATTGTCCTGAACTGTAACTGAAGAGTACTTTTGGGATGAAGGCACTCTTTCAACTCCATGTAAGAAAGCAGATTTTGTAATAGTAAAAGCTGATAATGGCAGTTTCTGGCCAATAACAATTTTCCATACAACCAGCTTTTCAAAAGTCTTTATTGGTGCAAATACTACACAAACAAAAAGACACACAAATAAAAAGAACCAATGCATAAAACTAACCCTGTTGAATCCTAACCTGGCAATATCTACAGAACCATTAAAAAAAAAAAAAAATTAAAAAAACACCCAAAACAAAACCCCCACCATTTACAAACACAAAAAGCTTTTCTGTTTCTACTTGGGAAAGTTATTTTTAAGGTGTACACAACGGATGCAGCCACAGCGTAAACCATGTAAACTCCAGTGCAGTGCATAAAAGGTTAAAGCAGGGAAGCTTTATACGCAGTTGGTTTTCCAATAACCCCAACAGGAACACTCTACAGGCACAGAGGGGCACACGTCTATACCTGTTTATAGCCACCTGCTCTTTCCCACAAAGACACCAGGCACACAAAGAAACAAATCGATACCTTTTCTCTCCTAAATGGTCAACACATGTCCCTATCGGTGGCCACTTATTGCTGTTGTGCTTTAACACACCTCCACATTCACAGTTATTTACACAAGATAAGAAATGCTGGTTTCCAGAGCCCTCCTTTTTTTGTGAGACAGAAATGAGGAGCACGGAGCAGGATTCTCATGGGTCAATGATCAAATAGGATAAATGCAGTTATGTTGGTTTTTTAGAAGAATGTAACGATGTGATTGTGTTTTAAGAGTGGAACCAGCAGCCACCAAATAATCTTACAAGATTGGAAGGTCTCATCTTCGAGCATGTTGTAGGTAATTGCCTTGTAGGTTTTAAGTGAGGATTGCTCAACATGCAGCCCAAAGACCAAATGTAGCCTGCAGAGCTCTAAAATGTGGCCTACAGATGCCCTGTCCTTGTGACTGCAAGAGAAGGACAAAACTGATCAACAGCAGATTATTTTCTATTGCTGACGAATAAAATCAAACATTTTCTTTTTTTCTCTCTGAGTTGCATGTGCAAAATAATACTACGATTATATGAGCTAACAACTTTTATACTGATAGTCATAAATGAGTTAAAGGTGACCCTGCATTTTGAAAACTGCAAATTGTAACTTCAGCATACTGAGATTTTAGTGTCTGCCTCTGTGTAGGTACATTCGCTGATCAAATTATTCTCAGCCAATTCTATTTATATTTATTTCATTCTGGAACAAGCACACAGTCAAGAAAATAAGCAAAATAGTACTGGAATGACTACCCTAGAATTGTAACTTAACCTTAACCAAGCAAAGAAGGCTCCAAAGTATTTTTTGTTCTGTATTCTTTTTAAATATTATGAAATGGAAAACCAAAGCAGCATATCACTTTTTTGGCAAGTTGTTCATTTTAGAAGAGAAGACTCCAAGGAGACCTTATTGTGGCCTTCCTATATCTGAAGGGGGTTACAAGAAAGCTGGTAAGAGACCCTTTAGGGTATTGGGTAGTGATAGGACTACAGGAATGGATCCAAGCTAGAGGAGGGTAGGTTTAGATTAGATATTATAAAGAAGTTCTTCACCGTAAGGGTCATGAGACACTGAAACAGGTTGCTCTGGGCAACCTGATCTAGTAGAAGGTGTCCCTGCCCATGGCAGGGGGTTTGGAGCTAGCTGATCCTCAGAGTCTCTTCCAACCCTGACAATTCTGTGATAATATTTCTTACTGTAGTACTGCACTTTGAAAAGTATGTTCATTTGAGCACAGGTACCTTCCACGAGCCAATTACATTTTTAAAAAAGCAGAGTTCTTTCAAAAATAAATGTTTGTAATTCTCAGAATAAAGCCTCACAGGTACACAGCTTTCTTTTCCTTGAACAACATTTTAAGCACCTGATGCTAGGATCAAACTTATATATACTCATATAGTTACACACATGTCATTGAGGTAACAGCTTACTGAACATTTCAAACCAAGATGTGAAGCCCTTCATGCTTAAACCAAAGCATGATGAGATTTAAACCACAAACATCCAAACATTTTCCTGCCCTTGTTGTTCAACAGTGAATGTAAAATATACTTGCAAGATCTCGTTGAAGTTTTAGGGCAGACAAGAATTTCCACTGGTGACTGCAATGTGATGCCTCACAGCCTGGTCTGCAGCAGATTCAAATTGTGCTGCAAACTGCTAGCTGGAGAGTTGGGGGAGCTGTTACTTCTGGTCAGGTGAGGATTAAGCACTGGTTATGAACACTAGACAGAGCTATAGGTTGTATATGTTCTAGAAAATCCTATCTGGACTTAAGTCACCAGCCGTGGAGAATAAATAAACCATCTGCTTGGACACAACCCATCCAACACTTTCTGCATTTCCAGGTAGCTGAAATTCAAGAGTTCAGCCACTTCAAGCAGAGAAAATGAACACACACTGCCACTGGGTTTTGTGGCATAAGCTAAGGTATTAACTAAAGGAATCTCCTTAAAGTGGACCTTTAAACAACTAAAAGTTGTACATCAGGCTCTATCAAAAGCACTGTTTAGATTTTTTCAAAATATAAATCTTTATCAAATTCCTCTGTCCAATCACAATGCAAAATAATGATTCATAAAAATGGAATTAGGAGAAGTGTGTGTGTGTGTGCCTGATATTCATCAATTTATTTCCTTCTATATTTAGAGATCTGAATGACCATCCAGCCCTGAGGGGTGGGGGGAGAGGAGGTAGTTCTGAGAGACAAAACACACTTGTGGTCTCGCCCAGCGGAACCACACAAGCACAGGATGGCACACTCCACCCAAGGACATTCCTCTGCGCTGAAATTACCACAGTCCTGTAACACAGCCGAGGAAACTGTGCTGGCTTTAATCATAGAGCTATTCGTTAAAAGCATTATTCCCATCTCACTTCCAGGCAGGTTTGATGGACTTAAACTCAGCTAAGAATTTGGGCCAAAAATTAATTGAAAATCAAAATGCCAGGACTGACTTTATGCATTGAAAGTTTTCTTTATTCCTTTGCCTAGAACTTGCTTCAGGGGCAGCAATGTTATGCATAGCCTGTGTAATTATACAGAAGATAAATACTATAACATAGGGTACAAGCCATAGTTAGGTATGCCTTTTTTTTTTAGATGAAGCTGTGCCAAATTTTTACAGTCTTCTTGAACAGAAGGAAACTGTTACCTTATCAGCAGTAGATTGTATTTCCCTAAAATGCATTACATTGAAATCCCACTGGAAATTCCCAAAGGGAAGAGAACGGCTCCCTGACACCCTATTGCTAGGCATGAGAGAATCGGACATTTCACTACAGATTAACAGTATGTGGAAGCAATACTTTTCCAAAGTCTCCTCTTGCCAAACGAAATAATCACATCAATTGGCTCTAGAATGACTCACACAAAAGCTGTCTTCAGTCAGACACTACATTTAGGCAACACAGAGAACAAGTACTCTCAAGGTATCCCATTTAAAAAAAAAAAAGCCAGATATGTCAGATTGCTACTCGCAAAGGACATACGCACAGCAAGAGAAGACAAAATCATGACATTATACTTTTCGTCTTGGAGAGAGAACTCTCACCTGTTTAACACTTGTCTGTGTTATTCCAGCTTGTAAATGCAGCAGAACCATCTTGCAATAGCGACTTTTTAGACTATCAGGTAGTGACAGGACTAGCGGGAATGAAGCAAAGCTGGGGGTGTGGAGATTCATATTGGATGTGAGGAGGAGGATCTTCACCATGAGAGTGGTGAGGTTCTGGAATGCGTTGCCCAGGGGTGTGGTTGGGGCCACTTCCCCGGAGGTGTTTAAGGCAAGGCTGGCTGAGGCTGTGTCCAGCCTAATCTAGGGTAGGGTGTCCCTTGGCATGACAGGAGGGTTGGAACTAGATGATCCTTGTGGTCCCTTCCAACCCTGACTGATTCTATGATTCTATTCCAAGGCAGAGGTAAGAAGCCTGCTGCAGCTGGACCTGTTGTAGTATCTTTTACCCTCCTTTTTCACAATGATGGCTTCTACCATGTCACATTTGCCCATGTTCCCCAACATTATGTATTTATGTGTTCTCTTTTACACAGTCTCTGGTGCTTGGTCAACCCAATACAAAGGCTATTCAACATACTAAACCTACACAATCACTGGCTCCAATAGACAACATGAAATCATGTTAGGTGAGTTGTACCATGTTACCAAAGATCTGGAAAGTCAGCAAAAAAAAAAGGAAGAACCACATAGCTGGGGAAGTAAGGTGGCATCAATTTTGTGGCAGCAGCAAGCCTACTCGTGCATCTTGCCATCCATTAGAATATTAAGTAAGGGACTACTCATCAATATCATGCACCTTCTCCCTCATGTACTAACCTACTTGAAAGTTTCTGTACCTCTGGTTTACATATCCAAAGTAAAAAGAGGGTAGTTCTGACTGATGCAGAAGCATGCCATGGGCAGAGCTGTGCTCTGGGATACACCACGTAGCTGCAACTCAACTAGGCACTATGTCAGTGTGTCTTTGTCTGAACCAGTAAATGATGCTTATCTTGCATGATAATTGCAGGACTACTACTTTCAACCAGTAGAACCTCACCTTCAAGGGAGTAACACAGGCCTCAAAACCCCAAACCCAATAGCTGAGTACACTCAGGATCCCTCATCAACGGTGCTTGTCTTAAACCTCAGTGACTGAGGAAATTGCATGGGCTACATCCAGACTGGGTTGGTTTTTTTTAACATGTCCCCAAAGCCTTAGCTATGTAGGATTGCATCCTACTCCAGAGAGGTGGCTTGAGAAAAGGGGATACCAGGAAAGCAGCCTCAGACATATGCTGAAGACAAGCCTCTGGAAAAGGTCTGCAAGCCAAACAGGCCAGCTGTAGCAAAAGAGAATAAAGATTTCAATGGTATGTCACAAAAAAAGTTTCAAGGGGGCACAAACAAAGTCAACAACAACTCTTTCACTTGTAATATTATAAGGAAAAAAAAATGGTGTTTGGCATCAACCATCATAGGGCAATATTGATATGCCTGAAGGCTGTGCAGCCAGCCAGTGAGACCTGGACAGACTGGAGAGCTGGGCACAAAATAATCAAATGAGGTTCAATAAGGGCAAGTGCAGAGTCCTGAGTCTGGGGAGGAATAATAAACTGCACCAGTACAGGCTGGGAGGTGATCTGCTGGAGAGCAGCCCTGTGGAGAGGGACCTGGGAGTGCTGGTGAATAACAAGTTATTCATGGGACAGCAATGTGCCCTTGTGGCCAAGGCCAGTGGCATCCTGGGATGTATTAAGAAGAATGTGACCAGCAGATCAAGAGAGGTTCTCCTCCCCCTCTACTGTGCTCTGGGGAGACCTCATCTTGAATACTGCATTCAGTTTTGGGCTGCCCAGTTTAAGAGGGACAGGGATCTGCTGAAGAGGGTCCAGCAGAGGGCTACAAGAATGATTAGGGGACTGTAGCACTGCCTGATGAGGAGAGGCTGAGGGACCTGGGGCTGCTTAGTCTGGAGAAGAGAAGACTGAGAGGGGATCTCATAAATGTTTATAAATATCTGAGGGATGGGGGTCAGGAGTGGGAGGACAAGCTCTTCTCATGTGCTCTTTGTGATAGGACAAGGAGCAATGGATATAAGCTGCAGCACAGGAGGTTCCACCTCAACACAAGGGGGAACTTCTTTCCTGTAAGGGTCACAGAGCACTGGAACAGGTTCTCCAGGGAGGTTGTGGAGTCTCCTTCTCTGGAGACTTTCAAGGCCCATCTGGATGCATTCCTCTGTGACCTAAGCTAGATTGTATGGTCCTGCTCTGGCAGGGGGGTTGGACTTGATGATCTCTTTGGGTCCTTTCCAGCCCCTGATATCCTGTGAATGCCAGTTAGCTTAGTGGTGGGTGGTGAAAGCAACCCTATCAACAACATTATGCAATCACAGTGGGTATGTTTATTCTACAAGTATATTCCATCTTTGCTTGATAAATTAATTGCCTTTCAAATCTCTGTACTTTTGCCTGCAATCAGACAAAAATACACTTAAGGAAAAAAAAAAGTACAAATATTATTACATTGTACTTCAACTGGCATAACAAGTATTGCAGGCAACTGAGATGCAAGTCTCAATGCACTAAACAGCATTGAGGAAATGCACTAGCACTGGTTTCAGGGAGAATAACAAAGTGGTACCAGATTGGCTTGAAAGTTGTTGTTGCTGTTTTTTTTCCCCCATCATCCCTTTTCCTTCTGCTTTTTAAAATACTAGCCATTCAAACAAGAAAAAAACAATTTGTATTCAAAAATTTGAGGAAGAATTCTCAAGCAAATATCTGCTCAATAGGTATATACAATAAAGAATAGCACATCTGAGAGAGCTGTTTCTGTAACACCATACAAGCCAGTGAGATGACATATATAGTGTCTTAAAAATTATTTAAAACATTGCTGGGTACTCAAAGAAAATTGCATTCTAGCATACAATAAGGTGGAATATGGGTCCTAAAGAGAGACATGAAGGAAAAATAAGTCATTGACAGTATGCTCTCCACTGAGCTCTCTACAGTTTGTTTCCTGCCATAGAATTTGAACACAAAAAAATGCCTGTCTCTTCCAGACACTCTTAACTCTTCCATGAATTAATCCTGTGCTTGAATTTGAATGAGAATGTGTTCCATCTATGCTGTGCAAGCATGAGCAGATTTCCAGTAATATTTATTCAGAGATTTTTATGAAGAAATATTGAACATATCTTTATGGCACATTAGTTTCCTCTAGTCATCAGGTAGCATATGCTTGCAGTAGAGACCCTAAACATTTTGCTCTATATTATCCATTAAGTAGGTAATGCTCTGGTGCTATGGCTATCAGAACTAAGACATAAGAAAAATATGCAAATACGATCTTTAAATAAAAATGTAGGAGTCTTTAATCCACAGCCTTCAGTGCCTGAACCTTCCTTCTGTAGCCAGCATATGTCAGACGAATCCCTTCCTATAGCCACAAGGCAGAGAAGATAGCCAAAACTAAGATTCAGTGTAAGATACACTACACATGGGTTTGTATTGTGTGTTTGCTGACAGGGAGAAGTCTTCACAATTGTTTAAGAAACCCTTGCATGTCACTACTTGCTTAGAAGATGGTGATAGGTCATGGGAACACATACTACACATATATGATCATGATACACCATTTGTATACCCTCAAGCTAATGGCAATTGCAGCCTCGTGGTAGGATTTTCAGATTTCTTCCTTGTCTGAAAATACCATCTGGCATCCTTTCATAGGTGCAGATGTACTCGAGTTCCAGGCTGGGGCAGGGAAGAGCCAGTCTATCCCTCAAAAATAGGGATTAAATAAATCAGTTGTACTAAATAAATCAGTGCATTAAATAAATCAGTTGCGCAAGTGTAAACTGTCATGGAAGTGTATGATTACAATAAGAAACAGAACACCTGTAGTTAAAATATTGTGTTAAGTGTCAAACGGCAGGTACATAGCTAGGCTTCAAATTTTTGTGAAGAAGGGAAATAAAGTGAGGAAACAGAGGACCCAAATGAATTCTACTCCTAAGCTAAGCAGAGATTAATTCCTCTGCCTTAATGTTTCCTGATGCTTTAGCATCATTCTGACTCAATTTTCCTTTGGGGATGAAACAGTGGTAGAAAGCTGTCTCTGGGAAAGCACATTCATTCTTCCAAAGTGAACAACTGAAACTAAGTCGGGAGGTGCTGCAGAGGCAGAGGAGGCAGACATCCAACTCCGTATTGAAGAAAAGTGCTCAGGGCTGAGGGCAGGGTGAAAAATCATCATATTGAGGTACAGAATGATGAAAAAAAAGGTGCTGTGATGGTCTGAAATACTGCTGGAATAAGAGTATTTATTCCTTCCCATCTTTACCTTTTCAATACAGTTCCTTTCTTCTATCTTTGCCAGTGAATATTACTAACAACAGAGTATGCATTTTATAGGTTAAATAGATAAATGCAATTAAGAAATAACCGCTTGCTTGGATATTGCTGAGCCTGAAAGTAAGGACTGAAAGCAAATGTGATAAGTTGTTTAGGAATATGTAGGATGCTGAAGGCAGTGCAGAACTTGTCCCAGCTCAGGAGTTCCTCAGATTAGTCATGTCAAACCAGAACTAGAAGTTTCCCTTCCTTGCTCTCATTACCTACACAGCTGTTCATCTGCATGGATCCCACACAATGACCCAGATGAGAAAACCTGAGCAGCTGAGGGAAGGAAGAAGATGTGGGGAATGACAACTCTCACACCTCAGGAAGCAGTGTTTCCATGTTGTCCATGTTTACTAGACATCCTCATACTGACACAATATGGGGACAGGAATCAGGGCAAGCAATAACTGCTACTTCAATAGTTGCCAACACCCAAGAAGTGCATCTGGAAATCGCAGTCTCAGAGTCAAAACTGGTTCCTGGAAGGCTTGCAGAGACCATGGAACAGATTAAAGTTCAAGGGTGTAATTTCAAAATGCTTTTAACTCATGCTACCACAAGATGCAATTGTCCCACCTGGCTGTTCACACGTATGCCCAGGTCACTTACTCTCTCTTGCTTGCATAAATTACAGTGTGGAAAGGAGAACAAATAGCAACATTTTTTGTTCATACTAGATTGCCTACAATTTGAACCAGCTCCCTGATCTGATTCACTGCCTGGCCATTCATGCCAGCGTTAGTAGAAACAGTGCAGGCACAGAATGAAAGGCCAGAGAGAGCATCAGAGCAGGACCAGTTCTTTCAGAGATGATACCATCTTAAAAGTGTTTGCAAATCCAAGCTCTAAGAGCAGAAATGTTTGCATCTCAGCCACTTCACATTTGACGTTAAAAACCCAGCAGAAGATTTGAAAATACTTGAAAGTGATGTCTTTGCCTGTAGATATATGAATAATAACACAAACCTATCTTTGCTATTGCCTTGAATTCCTACTTGTGTTATTTAACAAAATTAGAAAATGTTGGTAAATTAGCTGAAGTGGATGAACACACTAGTACACACGTGCAGAATAATTATAAGACCGAACAGCATAAACTATAAAATCTTCAGGCTCTCACAAACAACAGAAAGCAGTATCCTGCACAAAAAAAAAAACAAAAAAAAAATCCCTCAGTCCCTAGCCACAAAATAATATCACTTCAGTCATCCTTCTAACAAAGGCTGCTACTGAACCACAGGGTAAGCTTCAGGTTCTTACAGTATTAGCTATACCCACATCATATGCATGTTCTGCCTTGCCAGATGGCCTGTAATCTGGTCTCCCTTGAAGCTGAAAGCATCACATTAAAACTCCTAATTGGGGTAATAAATTCATAAAGTAATGACCTCACTCAGTGTTTCTCTAAGCGGGTTACATCATCCAAAAGCATCATGAGAAAGCTCTAAGGCAATTAAGAGCTAGAAACAAACATGCATTTGAAGAAAAAGAATTTAAAAACATAAAATTATATAAAAAATTTGATGATAATGAAACAAGATTACACAAAAAGAACATTCCCCCTCTATGGAGGGAAAAGAGTTTACTGTGGCAATTAAAGGAAGCAGGCTTTTCTCAGGTTTGTATGACAGAAGGGAGAGTAAAGGACAAAGGCAGATACACATTATATGTGTGTGTATATATACATAATATTATCTATCATATAGTGTGTATTTTTAGTAGATAAAAATATAAATTGATTTAAACAATTTTTGGAAAACTGACATAAAAAATTGGTAGCATTTTTAGAACTCTGCGAAGTCCACCCTAGTACTGCTTCCTTGAAATCAGTGGGAGTTCTGCCAACATCCCCTCCAGGGCAGCAGAACAAGTCTTGCACTGAACACTAATAGAAATTATCTCGATTTTCAGCCTTGAGTTTTTAAAAGAAAAGGAGGGAACAACCATGAGTAAGACCTTTGGAGGCTACAGTGTATTGTACTACGGTCGAGCCTACTGCTCATAGCTTATACAGAAATTTATCAAGTATGGCTAGTTTTGCTGCATGGCTCTGAAGTCCTGTGGACAACCTGGAACTTCACAGTTGTATCAAATATAGCTTTGTACACAGGCACACAGTAGGAATGATACTAGAAAAAGAAATTAAAACCAGGACTGATAACAGAGAAACTGTTCAGAATAATTACAGGATGCAAGAGGATCTCTCCTCATTTTGCTGAAATATATCCAGCCATGAAGCAATAAACATGAAATATCACATCTTCCTACCTAACACATGGGAGCAGATTTCTTCTCAAGGTGCTATCTCTCAAGCTGCCATTTACAGGTCCTAAAATTCCACTTTATCTAACCTGTTTATCAGACATCTATTCACTTGATCCTCCAGGCAGTGAGTACAGTTTTCCTTCCACAGTGGGTTTCTTTGTCCAGTACAAGAGAAAATTAACAAAATTATAATTGATAGAGGTGAAATAGTAAAGTAGTCATTCTTGCCCTAACATAAACACATTCCTGACAAAGAATTTCAACAGTTCAAATCCAAAAGGTACATTCAACACATCGGAATTATTATACTGATAATAAAACAGTAAGCAAGGGCAAAAACTACCTTTCCCCCCTAATTATTAGTGACTTCCATGCTAGAGATTTCAATAGTATTAAAACAACACATGTATCCCCATCAGGTGAAGCGGAAGTTATAATCTCCACATTTGGCATCTTAGAAAAACTACCTACTTTTAGAAATCTTAGGCAGTTTACCTCCTAGCAACTCAAGAATACTCACTGAAACACTGTGCAAAATAAAATGTAAAACAATACATCGTGCCACTTTACTTTATATAAAAAGTTTCACTGAAGTTGTTACAAAGCAGCACCTTAATATAACAGGAACCAGTTGTACTACCGAACAATGGAAACCACTAAGTATACCAAAGTACACCATTTTGTCATCCATCATACACATTAACATAATGAAAAGAAACCAAGCTATTCACACTTACCTGCCACAGAAAAACACCTGTGTACAGATGCATACAGAGAGCTCTTCTCTATTAAGTGCAAACATTAGTTTTTGCAATACAGTAACAATTTTCAAGAGAATTCCAAGGCAATGCTGTCCAGTTTCAATAACTTACATGCATGTGAAGCAGAACTTCAACCTACACACAGCTTACAATATTCAAGAATTCACTTCCAGTGCACAGCAATAGAGTTTAAAAGTAAAAAAAAAAAATCTCTTTCTGAAAGAAAAAAAAAATGCTACAAAACTGAGATCTTTAGAACTGTGTAAAAGTTTTGAGCATACATGAAATAAACCAGCATGATTATCAGAGCACTTTTAGAAGAGCCAGAAATGCAGATTGCCTTTCAAACATATGTAGGTATATGTTTAATAATTTTTGCCAAATTATTAGTTGAAGAGCAGTTCCTTTTACAGTAGTATTCAGATTCAGAAGGAAAACCTTTACTTTCCTGACCTTTTAAATTAAGTCAATCATGCCTCTATTCTTCTAAAGTTCAGAAATATTTAGGGCCACATGTTAAGATCAGAGGACTCTCACTGTTAGTCCAGTAAAGTAGGCTTATAAAAGCCCAAATGAAGTTATTGGGTGGGATTCAGTTCAAGATTGGATGTCCATTGCAGGTGTTCAATAAACACAGTAGGTAAAGTCACATTCTAGTTATCAGAGTTCCAACCCAAACAAAAGGAGCCTAAATCAGCTGATGTCCAAAGCAGACACTAAACCAGTCAGTCACATCACACTTTACATTACATCGACTATTGACCCCACAGCTACAAAGCAACTTAAGACATCTCAGGTTTGATTCACTTGCTCATACCTTTGAGATGCCATGGGTAATAACTTTGTCTTCATCTCTTGTTCCCCAAGGCCACTACTCTCTTACTGTCCGTGCTCTATGTATGGACTTTGTGCAGTCATTTCTGCTAACTTAAAGTATCCAAAATGGCCACTGACACTATTTTTCAAGTACACAGCACTGCTAGTACAGATGTAGGCACCTATATTCAGGTATTGGTCTCAAATAGAATCTGTTCTATTATGTAACTGTAGAACTGAGAAAATACAAAACCGTTTCAACTATTATGGAGCATTAAACACACAAAAAGAAAACTGAAACACTTTCAGGAATATATTCATTTCAGTAAGTCTAACAAGCATCGTACTTCAAATTTTCCTCTAGTTTTGTATGATTTAGATTTAATAATTCTCATACAATTAAAATCATATGTAGAAACAGATGTAATCATTTTGTACCAGCAGGTTGCCTTGTAAACCTTTTAAAGCCATTAAAATTATACGGAAGGACAAATTTTCCCCAGCATCTTGATCCTGTTCCCTTTCTTATTGCTACAAACCACATTATTTATAGCCTGAAATGTATTCTTAAATTATAGTACACTTGCCATACCTCATATACAACTTACAAGTACTCCCTCACTCTTCATACTACCTTATCTACAATAGTTCCTTTCAGCAGCAGACTGAAGGCAGCTTTTGTTACTTGTACCAGACTATCTCTACCAGTGTGAACTGCTGAATATTTAGCCACCAAACACCATATACTTCACAGATACCAACATATGTAAATCATCTTTATTTACTACATATTACATGGATTTCTTCCACAGAAAAACATGAAGACTCATATGTATAATTTTGAGCCAACTATAAGACATCTGCAAACATCCTCGATACAACCATACAGACAAATGAGGTAATTTGTCTCCTGAAAATCAGAAGTTCTTATTTTAAATATACTCCTCTGACAATAAACCTTTCCCTACTCCAAATTATGCTTCAGAAGCTTTTCAGGGAAGTCTGCTCAAGATGAGCCTTCTTATATAATCAACATGGCAAACTGATACTTACGGTTGACATGATCAATATAGTATACTCCAATCTGAGGATCATAGGCAGCTTCCCATCCCCATGGCAGTTCATCCCCAACACAATCCGCAAATGACAAGGGCTTTGTTAACCTAAAACCAAAGAAAACAGTTAATAATACAGCTTGTCTCTCTAACAGATGTGTGCTTGTTAATCATACTGAATTCCTATTATGACAGCAGCTAAAAAAAATTTAAAAAATCATGAAGAAAGGACAGCAAGTAGTTTTATCCCTCCAAAAGTTCAGGCTCTTGATTTCCTCTGTCCCTCACTCCGAATTATGAAAACATAGTATCAATTATTGTAAGCATTTTTCAGTATGGGCACTGGTGAGAAATTCAGTGCAACATCTTTCACATTTGACAGTTAAAAAAACCAAACAATAAATAACAGCTCTTAAAATACTATTTTTTTTCAAATTTAAAATCTATACTCCAGTTAGTCCCCAGAAGAACCAGACCCTTAAACCTTGAGTTTGTGATGACAGCATAAGATTCCAGAGTCCTCTTCACAAATGACCACAGAGAGGAAATACAGAAAAGAGCATACAACCATCTAAGACACAGTTAGCAGCACTTACCAATCCACATACTTGAATAAAACAAGCAGCAGTGTGGAGAAGGAGTGCACAAAGTACACATTTTACAATATTTAATGGGCCTTCAGATGTTCACATGGTGCCTCTTTGGGAAAATAAAGTTTCTCATTCTAATAATGTGCTCATTTGTTACAAAAAATAGATTGGTAACAACAATGCTGAGCAAAGCTTTACATCACCCTATTTTTGCCATTTCTTTAACTAAATGCCATGCCTAATACACTGATATATTTAATAGGAAGATGTAAGGCCTTATTGTGAGCACAGTGACAGTAAGATTAAGACATATCCAGAGGTTAAAAAAATAACTGAGTAAGATTACCCAGAGAAATTTAAAGGATATCTGAGCATTGCCTCCTTTGCTCATCACTGCTGATGTTCTATCTCTCCAGACTGTTTTGTCATCTCATCATTATAATTCTATAAAAATAAAAAACTAACAGCCTAATTTTCTTTGTGTTTTAGTACTTTTTCTTCACTTAAGAGTTCTGACCAAAAAGAACCGTTTTACTGATGTTTTTGTGAGGAATGAAAGAGAAAAGAATAGTACATTTAACTTTATACAAAATGAATGAGCTTTTTTTTTTTTTTTTCCCTTTTTCCCCAGAAAACCCTACACGAAAAATACTTCACAAACCTATTTAATTAATTTTTTCTTACAATTGAAAAAATATACATTTCAGCACAGGTTTGATGCAGAAATTTCTGTCCCACAAACCTATTACTACTATCAATGATTTATGGATCTGACCTATCTATTCTTTGTGTAGGGCAATGCTATTCCTCCAAACTAGGGCTGCAGATATTACAAAGAACCTATCTCTTACCATCCAAAAATCATCTCTGCAATGCAGATTTCTTTTTTTTTTAAATCATAAGCATGAATCACCTTCCTTGTATTTCCCCAAAGCTTACCAAATAATCCTATGATTGTTACTAATGGTTGAGGCCCTGGACAAATTCACAAATAAGGCAAACTTATTGCCATTTGAAAATTGCTGTGCACTAAAAAAAACCCACCCAGAAATCATTATAAAACTCATGTGAGATTACCAGTGTGTGGAATTACATCAGGACTGTAAGATGCACAAGTGAGAAAAAATTCTCTTTACTGGGAAAGATTTTCCATGAGAGTCACAGCACTTTTCTCATTCAAGTGACAAGGTGCAGCTTTGTATCTGCTCAACAAGTCCCTTTTCTTACATGGGCATGTCCTATCCTCCACATTACAATGCGGGATAGGACATCCCACTGAAGCTGACTTGGCTAAACTCCTCCTCAGCCTCCGGAGAGGCCATGTTTCTATTAAGCCAAGTCTACTCACTGTATCCTCTCCCACTGCTGATATTTTAAAATTCAGATAAGGTACTACTCTGAGCGAGGCTGTCCTAAGGAGGAGCTCTACAGAAATCCCAGCTCAGTCTTGCCACTCTGTTCCTCACCTGCCTCCTTCTCTCAAGGCAGCAGGAGACGTGCTGCTGTGACCAGGATGCCAGCTACCCAACAAAACGGGCTGACAGCTGCCCTACAAAACTTCAGCTTCCTAGCACTGCCTTATCACCTGCACCAGCCCAAACACTACCTATTAATAACTACTAGCAGCACTTCAAAGATTACTAGTTTGTTCATTAATAGTAACAGCTAAACAGAAAGACATAACCCTTATGAAAGCAGGAGAAACTTTTTAAAGCCAGTAGAAGACAAACAACTGCAGCTTCAACCACACTGTCCACAATAGGCAATGGACTGAACACAAGGTACCCATGTCAGGGAGTTCCCAGGTCACTACTGCTCAGAGGAAGCATCAATCACATAAAAGGAACAGCCTTTTGGCAAGCCTAGTTCATTATGTGAACCTGTGCCAACTAGCAAGGGCACATTCTGCTCTGACAAAAGTTCTGCTTCAAGTTAGATTACAGATGTGGGCTTTCACAAAACATCTCAAAAGAGTAACAGTTTAGTGTCATCCATAGTCTTAACAATATTAACTCAAAACACAAGTCTTATAGTTCAGTTAGAAAAAATATTTTGCATATCAAATAGCTTCAACTATTTAAAAGTATTTTAAAAATAATACAGCAGAGAAGGGATCATAACAAAGTCCTATAAAGATAGCCAGATAGTCTCTAATGAATGAAGTTATAACTCCGCATATGCATTCAATCCTTTCACCAAAGACATACATCACAGGAACAATTTAAACCACCTCTATGGGAAGGATACAAACCCAGCACTATGCTGGCTTTTCAAATGGATGCCACACCACTTTTAATCAAATGCTGTCTTACTACTATTACAGTGCATTCTGCAGGTTAGAGTTGAGATCATTCTGGCATGTGGATGTTCTGTCCAGGTGTTAGCACCTGTCAAGAATCAGACACTGTGAGAATGAATAGCAGCCATTCTGTCATTCCAAACACTCCATAAATTAAAGCAAAGCTAATAAATTGTGGAAAAGCATTTCACTGACCCGTTCTGGACCTTCAGCAAGAGAAGAGGGAGGCAGAGGCCCCAAAATACAGGCAATAGTGGACAAATTATTTTATGAATTCTGATCTGCTCGATCACACTTGGACATTTCAGCCTTAAGATCTAAACTATGTCCCAAGCAGATTTTTAAGTAATTACAATCTAGTTTTCATATCTTAAGTGTTACATTCCCCATGACCTTTTTTCTGTTGTTCTAAGTCTTTCAACAGTACAAGATTTTTGACTCAGAATTATACAATTAAGCAGCAGTCAGCATAATGCGATGTCCAATTGCTTAATTCCCTCATGACTTTCTAAACATAAAAAATACTTACTTTCAAAAACCAAATGAGATCAACGTGACATGAAGATAAGTAAAACCCAAGAGAAAATTTGCAAGACAAGGGTTGAAAGCAAAGAGTTACAAGATGTAGCTAGAAAGGAAATAATACCGAGGAGCAAGGACTGAAGGAATCTGTGGGAAGATCATTATCTGTGACATAATAACCTGTGACAGAAAGACTGCCACTACATTTATTAACCATGACCCAAGAAAAATGAGGTTTATTGCACCATAATAGAAGATTAAGTGCTGTGTCTCAGGACATTGATACTCTAAGGTAGTTCATAATACTTTTTCACTTTGTAGTCATCGATTCACATGTTTTTAAATCCAGAATTTCTTCAAAGTTTTCAAAATACAAGGTTTTATAAGATCTTAAAAATGTAGATTCTAAAATTATGTATACATGCAATAGCAACTGCTCGTGATAACACCTGCAGCCATGCCTACAAGTCTGTATATGCATCTGAAGTTCATAAAGAGGCTGATGATACCATAAAAGGGAACCACAACTGCAGACTGATCTATTGTCAGTGCAGTATTTTTTCATTTGGACAGCTTTTGGTGTACTTCCTGGACCACAAAGATAACGGTATGGTGTCTAGTTGACACAGAGTTAATTTTCCCTACAGCAGTCCTCCTGGTGCTGCGCAATGTACTGGTAGCTAGAAGGGTGCTGGTAACACATCGGCGTTCCGGCTACTGCCAAGCAGCACTTGCATAGTATCATGGCTGTCATTGCCCAATCAGTGGGCAAGATCCTGGGAGGGAACATAAACCAGACAGTTGACCTAAACTGACCAAAGGCATATTCTATACCATGTAATATCTGCTCAGCAATTGAAGCTTAGAGAAAGGAGTTGAGAGACATTAATAATCACGAAATTTGTCTTCTGGAGCAACCATTATGCATTTCCTGGGAAGTGGCTGGATGTCACCTGTCAATGGGAAGTAGAGAATAAAATCTTCCTTTGCTTCATTAAACTGCCACAAATTTTTTTCCATTCTATCTCTCATCCTCACTGAGAAGTGTTAAGAGTGGCTTGGCAGGCATCTCATCCAGCTAATTCAACCTACCACAAATATGTTAAAGTTTTCTTCATAAAGCCAGGGTTCCTTAAAAAAATTAGTAAGTTACATATACTAATGAATACTATCCTTCAGAAAGTATTTCACACTTCTGTGATCTGAGACTATCAATGTGCATGTTCTTACAAATGTGTAGAGCATATGTGTGTGTATATATATATACACATAAATATATATACAACCCCACCCCATCTTCAACAGATTGTTTTATGAGAGAATACTGCTGCATTCTGCTGCATTCCTTTTCTGCCTTGTGCTTTTCTCCAAAACCTGTTCCAGAATTAAACCAGCTGTAACACTGAACCACAGGTTATCCACATTATGATTAGGACTGTACTTTACGAATAAGAAACTCTGGACTTTGATCTCCTCTCTCTTCTAAACTCAGCTGATAGCAGCATCACTGACCTTCTTAGCATACTTCAAGGCCTGATTTTATTTACATCCTGAAGGACTATGTGAGTACTGCTTGACATGTTCTGCTCACATACAAAACTGATGCAAATTGTTCTAAGACTGACTTTTGATGATTTAGAATATATCTGGTGGAGGACATGGTGAAGGAAGAAAAGGATGCAGTAGGCAGACCTCAGTAAATGGGGCATGGAGAAAAGAGATAAAATACAACTAAACCAAGCCACAAAAAAAAAAATATCATAAAATCTGAGACTTCTTTTCCTCAATCAGAAAGGAAGAAAGTGCAGGTTGATAAGAAGTATATAAAACCTGAGAATTATGAATCACCTTCATGTTTTTGAAAATTACTTCCAAGAATACCTCCAATGCTGTGTGGTCCTTAACCTACAGTCAAGACTTGGAGTTCTGAATTCAATTATAACTAGGGTCAATGCTGAACTTCTATAAGCAACTTCAATGTACGCTCGAAAACTCTCTTCAAATCCCAATTATCCTCTACCCAAAACGACCTCCTATTCTTTGCCATGTAGCAAGATCTTGTGTTGCACTTGCATGAAGTACTGTATCAGTTAAATTTCACACCCATACATTCTCATATACAATCACGTACATCACACTATTTTCTCTTACAATGCTAGCTCTTTTTCTGGACAGAAACTGTTCTGAAAAACATAAACTGTTCTTTTCCACCTTCTAGAAACTGAGAAGACAAAACATAAGTTACTATCTAGACGTGCAGGACAGAGCATCTATTAAAATGTAATAGAAGAAGCTAACAACAGAAGGACCACATGAGCCACATTTCAGGTAAGTCTGCATTTAATTACACACACCATTACAGATGCGTGATAACTTACAGCAATATAATACAACAGTAACACAAGAAGTTTCCTCCAAGTGCTTCCACACGAATATTTTTAGCTAGTACAATGACACAGAGTAGGAACATACGATCAGCATCAGCTGATTTTTTATTTTGCTAAAGGGTAACTGCAAGTATTTAATTATTATTTTGATCCAGTAGCAAATGTTAACATTTTAATCAACTGATCAGAGAAAAGAAGATACAAATACAAGAAGAAAAGTGTTCTAAATTCTTCACTAGAACTCACAAATTTAGTGCTCAAGCTGGATTCTTACTCAACTTCCTAATGTTACAGGTATAGTAGGATCTATAAATATGCCTTCTAATCCCATCCCAAATATCTACCCAAACATGGATTTTACTCACCTCAGGCACTCAAGATGCATTTCTTCTAGAAAACTCAGTGATACAATTAATCTCATTATCTTTGAAGATTAGTTTTCTACACTGAATTACTTGTTTAGGTTCCCTAGAGGATGATTTAGCACATTTATTTAGGCAGTTTTCCCTCTTTTTTCTAGTGACTAGACAAGGAGCCTGAAAGCAATGCTCCTTAGCCTATACAAGGCAGTGAGATGAATACCATACCAGGCAGCAGAGCGCACACAAAATGGTGAAAGAGACCAAGTTGTATCTCCATGTTGCAGGTCAAACAGTGCCATCGCTGCTCAGGTCGGTACCCATTAAGAGCATGAAAGTACATTACATCAGGAAGACAATTACAGTACAAACTGCAGGGGACAAAGCTGCAACAAAATTAATGTATTTTCCATTGATAATACCACTGTCACCTTCCTCACTTTAAAGTGGTAACTGGGCCATCTACCTGCAGAAAGGTGCAGAACTTGCTTGTCCATGAATCAGCTTTTCGGCATATTAGTTGTACATTTGATTCTATAAACTAGCAAATACCACATATACCCTCTCACTTGGAAAAGCTCCTCAGTCTGTTGACAAGATTTCAACATCCAAACATCACGTTCTCAACACAGTAGTGCCTCCCATTCTGATATCAAGTCAAGACATTATGTACAAACTTCGCATTGCTTAGGTACATTCTCTTTTAATAAGGGTATTAAGATACACTGCAAATTCATTACAGGTATTATTTTGAAAGAGTAATTAAGGAGATGTCAGTACTGCATTAGAATTCATCAAACAAGGAGTAAGGATAGTGGCAGCCTCTGTTTTAGAATAGAATCACAGAATGGTTTAGGTTGGAAGAGACCTCACAGATCATCCAGTTCCAAGCCCCTGCCATAGGCCGTGGGAGGTGTAACAGGCAGATAGGTGGTTGTAGTAAGTGACAGATAAGCAAATTCATCACCTTACAGTAACACAGAAGGGTCGGACATTATTTGGATATATACTACTGGAATAACAGGCTCCTACAGTAATTTTACAAGCTCAAGAATTAGTTTCCAGTATCAAACTTAAAATGGCAGTGCTTTACAACATCTCACACCGTCCAAGTGAGCTGTAGGTTCATGCAGGTAGGACTAAGCCACATTAAAAGATCTTTTAGGGAAGATCTAAGACTTTGGAAAACAATATCCCTAAAAACACTCCAGTCTATCTAGTCAAGTTACGCAGATGAACACAATGGTGTGCTCAGGAAGCACACAAAGATCAAACAGAAACTAAAATCTAATAATTTTCATCTTTGTGGGGCTTGAGGTTTTTCAAACCTTTTTAGAGTACTTACTAAGCAGTTTCTTCTCTGTAATTTAGGCAAAATACTCAAAGCTGTTCTGCAATGCTTTCCTGAAAAACACAGTATGTTGAACATTGTCTTAATTAGAGAGCCCTCCAAAGAGACAGTTGCATTGAAGTATTAATGCAAAATGACATTTTCAGCCCCTTATTGGTTGTGACTGCTACTGTCAAAAGGCTTTCCTGAAGAGCATGTCAAGTTTCATATGCTGTGCCACAGCACACAACTTGTTCACTATTTCTAAGCAGTACTCACTGAATATAACAAGCTGATATTTTACTAATGGCTTCAGCACTGACTACAGCAGAAAACTGTATGCCATTCCTCAAATGTTTTCCAGGAATTACTATTCTTGATTTAGTTAAACATTTAACTGCCAAGGCAAGGATGAAAACAAACCAACTACTAACCTTTCTGCAAGCCAACTACAGCAAAACATCCAAAATTCAATATATTTATAAATCATTTACTAAACTTGAAAAGACATCAGAAACCAGTAATCTGACAAAAGTTTTTAGTTTCCAATATTGTAAATATAACCATTTTAAGCAAATACAGCCATGTCTTTATTATAAAAAATGCAATGAGGAACAAGTTTTTTAAAACAAAAATTTACTTACAACTGCAAAGAATTTGAGTCCTCTTATTTTAACAGGAGCACACAATGAGATAATAAGAATAGGTTAATAAAAACAACAAAAATGCTACAGAATTAATTATACCCTTTCATCCATTCTTTTCAACAAAGAAATTACATCTTTTGTTGTGGTTTTTTTTTTTTTTTCTTATAGGAGCCAGTAAAATCTGCAGCAGCAGTGAACCAAGCTGACAAACAAGAAACCCACCAAGCAGTTGGGGGTTGGAGGGTGTGGAATTGAACCAAAACAAATCAAAACAATTCCTATACAGTGGAATAGATTGTTTTCCCATAAAACACTTTCCTACTTCACTTAGTAGTTCTGCAGGTGTCCTATAAAAACATCAGTGACTAAGTGCTTGCAATATATTAACAAACATTGCTGTCCTTCTAAGATTTTCTATTTTAAAAGACTTAACTTCAGTGCTCAAAAATCCTACACGTTCTCAAATTGAAGCTTTATGCAATATAGAAAGTTAAGGATTAAAATCTTCAAAGTCCTCTGAAGATCTTGCCTGCTTCCACAACACTACAACAGGGAACTGCTGACCTTCTCACATGCATACACATGAAAGGAAGGAAGCAAACAGAAAATAGACAATGTAAGATTTCATTACAGGAGGCATAAGATGGAGAGAGGCAAGTGCAAAAGGAACATTCTGCCTTCCAGTTTACCATAAGATGCCATGTGTATGTCAATGACTGCCATAAAAAATACATTTTAAGGGCAAGGAAGCAGAGTGTTAACTAGCTCTTCTGAGTTACAAAGGGGTTAACATCAGCTCAATGTCAGCTCACTTCATTCCTTCACAGGTGCTTCTGGAAAGGCACGTAAACTGGATAGTTGAGACGCAACAGGGTAAAGAATGCTTTTGGGAAGGAAGGGACCCACACCCACTGCTTGCAGGACCAGGTCTAACTGCCTGCTGGCATGGGTTTTTGGTTTCCTTTTCACTATGATTACGATAAACTGTTTTGGCTGTGGAAACACATAACCATTACCATCAGAGAAGATAAAAATTTCACTCTGAACACAGCAATACATTTTGCTGTATCATTTTATCATTGAAAAGTACCAAAATAAATGAAATGTTTAAATGAAAAGAGAATCAACATTTCCCAGCTCAGCACACTAGCTATTTGGTTTTGCAAGGAAAAAAGCCCCAACCAAATCACTGCTTGCAATTTGTTTATCCTTTTACCATTTCCAAGTTCAATGCAAAGATGACATTTTGAAAGGTTGTGGAGAAGGAGAGGCAGAGACGCGGAAATGAGTACTGCCATGAGTGTTTTCTCCTGCTTTTTTCTTTGACGCAGCAGTTGGTCCTGCGCTGGCATGTAAGCACTATAATATTAGACACCTGGAACGTGAGGAATGCTTGATAACCATACCCTAGCACAGGGATAATTCCACAGCCATAAACCAATGATATGACCTTTGAGCCTTCCCCCGGAAAGCTCAAATGTAGTGGCATTATGAAAAGCCTATTATGTGCAGAGTTACTATAGGTTATTTGTATATACATGGCTGTGTGCTGTTGATAGAGGGAAAACATATTGACATCAAGAACACTGTCAGAAAACTTAGCTGTTTAGTTGTAATCTAAATCCAAACTCACCATATTTTCCCAGTGATTTTAAGCGTTCCAAATTCTACAACACCTACCTGCAAACTTGACTTGGAAGCGCTTCTTTTACCTGTCTTGTATCATTCACACATTTATCTTCAAACTATTCCTCCACAATATATATATATCCTCAGAAATATACAAATAAAGGGGGAACAAAAAAACCAAACAAAAAACCCGCAACCAATCAAGCAAAAAAAAAAAACCCAGACCCAGTTTTAACACTGGTTTGTTAGACTAAAAATAGGCACAAACTCCGCAATAATTTGCATAAGCAAACAGAAGCAACATCTGTCCCCAAAAGCTTACCACTTAACTGAAGCATAATGTAACAATGGGAAAAGAATGTCCATAGACTGGAATACTTCATTAGAATAAATCAAAACATATACACTTACAATAAAGGATCATAACGTTTATCCCGTTATTTATGATGATTTGTCAGCTTGGCTCTCAAGCAGTAAGTATCAAAAGCAGACTTTGTGGCAGAAAGGTAACTTTGAAAGGATTAAATATAGGACATTTCTATTGTGTGAAAATTCAGTCTGGGAAAGATAAATGCATTTTAAAGAAAAAACGCAATCAAAACAACAAAAGAACCCAACCAAACCAACGATGACAGTTAATGTCAGCATTAAGAGAGATCCTCCATCCCTAATGTTTCCCCTTCCTTCATTCTGTAATTTCATACACCCTAGTCCAAATCACCCCACTACTCACCTTATCAGCTACAGAAAATTATTTTGAAAATCCTGTTCTGTGAACTCCCCTTCACTCCTCCTGCAAACAAACACTTCCACTGCAAAGACCCTTTGGATTTATAGAGGAGATATTTCAAGACTCTTCTTGCCTAACTCTGCTCTCAGTGAAGTCAGCAGGAGCAATACCAATTTCAGAAGCAGGAAACTTCAAATCTGTGACAAGCACTTTTGCAAAACACAATCCACCTGAACATTTCAAATAACCTCACAAACATTCAGCTTTGGTGCTGTAAAGCACTCCTGCCAAGTACTTCAATCATTACAGAAGCCGTGGAGAGCAAACCCCAGCAAACTGTCCAAGGTCATTGCAATTTGGTTACAGACTTACAAACTGCCCTGCGGAACCAGCACCCCACTCTCAACGCTGCACTCTTCAAGCCCCAATTTTCAGCTTCTTGTCCAACTCAGTAACAATTTTAAACACATACTTCATCCAGTCATTGTGTGTTTGCAATACACTGCAGCTACTGGTGCAAAAATACCGAGTTGGATCAGAGCTCAAACGGCACACAATCACTTAGTTAACCTCTGGGCACTGACAAACTATTTCCAGATGCTACAGGAGGGGGACAAATCTTTGAAATGTGTCAACAATTTATAACATGGAAACCAAACACACCACTGATTTTATACAACTGCAAGCAGCATAATATTAAAATAGATGCATGAGGGAATATATGGAGATGTTTTAATTAATAAGTTAAAATTTCTGCCAAACCTTGGGGCAAATGGCTCAGAAAATTTCCTCAAGTTATCTTGAGGTTTTATAGACAACAGCTTCCAGAAACATCTTTACATTCTTGACAGCAGAGTGATGGAAGCCACAGTCTGACTTACATACTAGTGAAATTGCACAAATCTCATAGTAAGGGTTGCATCAGATATGTTTGTTTCATACAAATCTAACACTGAACTTAGAACAGTCATGGTACTGTAAAATTACAATATTTTAAAATCTCATCTAGATTTCAGACATATACTCTGGCCTGTATTTAATCTCTCCCACCAATTATTTGCAATGATTTTATTAAAATTAAACTGCCTTTCTTTGTATAGTCCAAGATACTCACAAAATAGCTCCTTCAGTACCTCTACTGGTTTTCATTTTATTATTCAGAATCCTAACCGAATTCAAACTTTAGATTAAATATATTCCCAGTAGCAGTAAGGTTTTAGAACTGGGAAAAACACAACAATTATCCATCAGGAAACGTTTAAATGTTTTGCTGTGAGTTCCTTCCCACACACTTACTCCTAGAAACTACCTGAAAAAAGCCCAAGACTCCAAAACCTGTAAAACAAGCAGCAAATTTTCTGGTAGTCACTAACAGAAATACAGCACATATATACTTTACTGCAGCATGACTTTCTGAAAAACAAACAAACAGCTTTGACCCCCTCATGTCAAACTAAACACAAGGCAGTAATTTGCACAGTGCTGAGGAATTGTGCGAGAATGTAAAAGGGAACCTGGAGCCCCTAGATGAGCTAATGTTCTGCTTACCAAATTGAAATAGAGCTGTCTACCTTTCCCATTATGTGGAAATGCACTCCCTTTGGGTTTATTAGCAGTTTGAATCACTGATTTAAAAATATTATTCTAATCTAGGTTAAAGAATTACTTCAGAGCACACAGTACATATTAAAACCTACTCCCTGGTTGTGGTTGTTAATAGTGCTGAGTAAATTACTATCATTACTTGAAATAAGCATACAGACATCAAAACAATACTAACAATAATCTCAGAAGCAGATAACAGCAATGTTTTACTAGTCCTGTCTTTCAAGGTGAAAGTGTATTCAAGTAGGGGAAAGAAGATGAGAACACCAAAATGAGGTCATTCCCTCATTTTCAAATGCAGCTGCTTAAGCTAACACTTAAAATCTCAAATTAAAAANTATGAACAAAAATCCAAGAGGAGATTTTATACCACTGAATCACTCTTAACTGGAACAAGAGACGTGAAGTATTTTTGCCAATGGAAGTCGATCAGTGCCTTGCATACAGCTCTTTGAATCAGCTCAATATGTAGCAGAAGCCTAAACGCCAAACAGTTTATTTCCAAGTTGTGAGGAAAAAAGTATAAAAAAACCAAACAACAAACAGAAAACATTGCCTTGCAGTTTCTATAAAGCTACAGTGCAACTACATTTTAATGCTGTGATGGCTCTGATAGCTCTGTATCTCTGCACCTCAGTAAACTCCAGACCAAGACAAAAGCAGGCAATGGTACCAGGGTAAAGAATGCAGTGTAACTGAACAGATGAAGATCTGTCACCTCAGAACTTGGTTATGGAGTGGAAGTACTATATACAAAGAAAGGAACAGGCAATACTTACTCTCTATTTCTCACACTACAAGGAGGCAAATGCAGAAAGCTCAGAAAAGCAGGCTCAAAACAAAGTTTCGTTCAACACAACCAGATCTTAACCTCTCTACCACAGAACTTCGTTGAGATCAAAACTGTAACTGCTTTCAAAAAATTGAATTAAAAAAAACACAAAGAACAGATCCACAGTCACAGTACATATGATAATCCAGATGCAAGCATTTTCCTGTTCTGAATTCAGTCTTCTAGTAAACGCAGAAAGATTAATTAAAGCTGCCACTCCTGCCTTTCCTGAGGCTGATATTACTGGAAACCAAAATTTCAAAGACAGAAATAATGTCAGACACAGTACCTTTTGTCTTAAAGTAAATTTAAAGAAAAGATTCTAGTTACGAAGAAGTTGCTGATTTTACATTAATGACTCAAAAGACAGCAAAACAAACAAAAAAAAATCAGAGGTGATAGTTTTCAAGATAGCTACTGAAACAGCAGCATAGCTGAACAGTACACCACAAAAAGGAACAGGTAATAGGCATATCTTAAGATCTGTTTTACAATTATGAAAGTGAAGAGAATACAATAATAATGAAATATAGCAAGTTCAAACTTGTACATACATTTCAAACTGGAACCTTGTTAGAAAGGATACCTAAAACTGCTCTGCTACAGAGAACATTGTGGAGCTACTGCAACTCCTAGGCAATGGTATCTTTGAAATGCCTTTAATGTATTTTTATTTAATAAGTACTTAGTTATTTAACACTAGTTTTCTTTCTTTTTTTATTCTGTGGCGTGATAGTCACAAAGGATTTTTTTTTTAATAAAAAAATTGAAGTTGATATTTCTTAGACTTAATATCATTAATCTCATATGGCAAATAATATATATATGGTCGATAATGAATTTTAGTGAAAATGGTAAGCTAACCTGGTTGAGAGAATAATGTATTACTTCAGCAGTACAGCTCCCACAAAGCTCAAAGCAGCAGGTTCCTCTTGAGTTGAAATAAAGAATTCATAGCTAAGGCCTACTTTTGACTGAAAATGTGGTACCAATTCTCTTAATTTCTCCTAGTCTTCCAAAAGCAACCTGCAGTCCAGGCTTGTAGCCTCCTGGGTTTATCCTACCTGGATGCTAGTAAGAAGTGGATTACTGGAGGAACCTGTCCTGTTTAACAGTTGTATCAATTTGGAGGATGTATGAGAGTGCACTCTCGTCAGACTTGCAGACGACAACAAACACTACAGGACATGACCACCATTCCAAAAGACAGAGTACAAGAAGGTGTCAACAGCAATTTTAAGAGATTTAGCAACAACGAATGTGAAGTCCTGCATTCAGGTTGCCAATAACCCTTTTGCTGCAATACAGGCTTGAACTTAACAGCTGTGGGACAGCTCTGGGATCCTGGTGAGCAGTGAGCTGGCAGTGTTCCACAGTGCTCTGACTTTCTACTGGTATAGGTGTGGCAAGCAGATCAAGGGAAGTGATCACTTTGTGTACTCTGCACTGACTAGACTGCATCTCAAATACAGCATCAAATTCTGCTCTCCTAAGGTGAAAAAAAAAAACAAAACCAAAAACCAACCAAGTCAAACTGGAGCAAGTCCAGGGGAAGGCCACAAGGCTAGTTGGGAGCTGCAATAATTGCCCTGTGAAGAGAGGCTGAGGAACTGGGGGTTAATTCAGCATGGAGAAGAGGCACCTTCAGAAGGATGCAATAGCAGCCTATCCCTGCCTACAAGGAAGTTTTCAAGATGACTATGTAAAGCTTTTTGCAGGGATGGGTGCAATGGGAGGATGAGAGAAAACAGGCAGAAGCAGAAACAAAAAGTTCAGACAGACACGAGAGAGAAAAAAAAAAAAAAATCACATTGAGGACAGGTGGGACAAGTTAACCTGGGAAGTTTCATCCAAGTAACTGATCTCACAACTGACCAAGGTTTTTGCATGTAATTTTTACATCTTTGCTGTCAGTGCACTTCCAAATATATGCATGCATGAATGCACACATGTACTCACTCCTGCCTTGCCTCCATTTTTTTAAGCTTAGAACTTCACTGTTCTGTATCTTGATTAGAGAAAAAATAATCTTTGATACTTGCTTACATGACACCAAATATAGAAGTGCTATAACAATTTCAGTGGTTCTAACCTGTCAGAATTCTGTTCTTCCTCCATGCAACATCTTCCTGTCTCTCCTCTTTCACTTGTGCTAGCACTCGTCTAACTCCCTAAGAGGTCAGTTCAAAGAAATAAACTTAGTATGAGAAATTGAAATGTACTTATTTTTTTAGCCACTTTACCACTGGTACAAATGTCAGTGCAAGAGTGGCTCCATACTACTACAGATCATTGTGAACTAATCATGCAACAACAGAAATCCTGACACCAAAACTCTTGTTCTTGATGGAGATCATAAGGCACTACTGTAATATCCCTGATTACTACTACTCTTTACAATCAAGCTACTTAAACAGGCAGAAAAAGAACTAAGCATGCAAAACTGGAGAAGTACTTAACCACCTTAGGCAGGTTTTACATGGTAAATTTTTTTTAATGATTGAGGCAGATTTTGGTAGATTGAGAGGTTTTTGGACTAAGAATGAATTGTGGTTGCAAAGCCCAAATTCTGAAAAAAAAGGAAATTGTTACAGAGAACAGCATCTAATTCCTGTTGTGTTTTGAAATGTAAATCCTTGGGCAATTAGGGAAATTTCTATTTATTGCAATACCTTGATCTGTTGGCTACTTGAATTTCAAAGTAAAACTATGCAAATCAGTGAAATGTCCAATCTTGGATACACAGAAACTGTGAACTTCACAGAATAAGCTAAGGAAATTTCCATAAGCAGCCTCCTTTTAAACTGAAGTCAAAGGCAGTCTTGTCACTACCTTTACCAAGAATAGAAGCAAACTTCTTATGTGATTAGTACTTTAATTACCTGACTTTTGTCATGTTTGCAAAAATAATCCTTAAAATATTTTGGCCTTGCTTTTGCCAATTTGAATTTTCTTTTAGCCAAAATTAGTTCCTTAATGAGGCTTTAGTAAGGAGAGACTTTTAAAAACAACTAATGAGACTGAAATCCACAATACTGTATCAAATACTGAGTAGAGGCACTTTCACAGAAAACCACCACCTAAGCATAAACAATCGATTAAACAGTAATCACCCACACCATATGTACCTTTTGTACTGGAAAAGGCAAGCTGCCATATAAGCAATGTTTCAGTAAATTCAGCTGACTAGAAAGCTGCAGTTTCACAGACTCCGGGAATTTCTTAGATACAGTATTTTCTACTGATTACTTCACAAAAAACACTAAGCATTTTGTTAGATATAAAGTTTTTATACAGTTTCAGTAATGAAAACACTAAGCATTAGCTCACACAGTGGAAGTATGCAGTCACTGTCTGCCAAGATAAGCACAACATCTCTGTTTGCCATTTATTATTCTTTTAAACTGAATAGAGAAGATTGTTCTTAAGAGATAGTCCAGATACAAATCTCAACTATCCAATTACTTCTGTAATCTCTTTAAACTTCTCCATGGAAATCTCTCACTCTCATAAATCAATCTCCATCAGGTGTTTTAAAAAAAAAAGTCAAGACAAATATTAACACCGTGAAATATTATTTTCCCTCCAATCCTACATAGGTTCTTTGGGGAGATTACTTCATGTTCCACTCAAGCTTTTAAAACAAAATACTATCTGCTTGGAGACGAGGCTTCTCCTATAAACATGAATCATCTAAAACAGTTTCCAGAAGTATCTGAAGTAGGTGTACTGTAAATAAACAGGATTCCAACTGTTAAAAATGCCAATAGGTGCACTCATGCACTACAATTCTCTACCGTATATTAAGTAAAGCAATGAAAACAAACACAAGGAAAATTAACATCCAGACAGAATGTATATGAGTATGAAATCTGACCTAACAAGACAGATTTCCAAACTCATGACAGTCCATGCAATTTTTTTTCAGCTTATCTGCAGGCATTCAGCATGGCTAAAGTTCAATTTTAGTAAGTACATGAAAAGGTTAGGAAAGGAAGAGAGGATCGTGATTATTCACAGTCCAGCAAAAATCTGTTTTCTGTGTTTTAGACTCTAGGGATACCACAGTAAATTTAAGAGAAGAAGCTGGAATTTCCTGATCTGGCAGATATAGCCTAGGGTAGGAGAAGGATAATTCTCAAAAGAGCTTTCAAACGTGGACTTGGAATTTTGCCAGACAGAACAATGATTGATTTAAATCAGCCATAAAAAGCAAGATTTCATCTTCTTTGAAATAGCAGAAGTTAATAGGAATCATCAGCGCTGTGTGCTTGTTTAATGAAAAATCCATTCTTTTACATTTAGTTCTAAACATTTTTAACACACTTGTGGCTGATCATTTCATTCTGTCAGTATACCAAGCATCTCTTTTTGAGCTACGCTATAAAGAATTGAACTTTTATAGGTAAAAACTGCAAAGGAAGGAAGGTAGAGCTTTGCAGTGAAATAAAGCACTTGCATTCCTTCCTAAAGGTGACCTGCACAGCTCTTCATCAACTTTTTCAGAATATGGTAATTCTGTCTTCTCCCAATCCAATTCCTGCATTTCAACACATTTTACACTGAATCATGGAAAAACTCACTCTTTATTGGAAGTCCAGATGAATGGGTTTCAAGTTGTGTCTTTTTTGCTGTACTTCACTTTGTTTTCACTTGCCTTTGCTTCATGCCAAAGGCGCACCAAAAAAAGAATTAGTTTTTTCCCATCACATTTCCCTTTCTTTACCATAATGCTCTCTCTATGTTAAAGCCCTTGTGTTTCTATCACTTGTATTTAAAATAGACTGCAATAAGGTCTCTGGTTTGGTTTACATAAGCATATATAAACAGCAATATCACTTTAAACAACTAGAGACATCTAATGAATGGCACCAGAGCAATCTCTAGCTGTCAGTGTGTAAAGGGTTAAGCCTACCTGGAGTCTTCTCCTGACTCCTCCTTGGGGGTGGTCTGACCTGCCCCCAGGTGTCATGTTTAGCTCTCTCCCACTTCCTGCCAAGGACTGCTATAAGAGGAGGGACATCTTGTCCTCTCTCTCTATGGTCCTGCCTGTCTGACCAACTCCTCGCTGTTCTGCTGCCAGACCACCATGTGCTCTCCAGCCAACACGTGAGGATAACAACCACTTTCTTTGAAGCTCCTATCTAACTGCATTTTGTCATCAAAATCCTGCATCCTGTTTCCTCCACCATCAAATCATCCATCCCACTGTTTGGACTCAACTCCCACTTCATGAGATGTATTCTGTTACTGGGTATTTTCCTCCCTTTTCCCCTTTACCATCTGTAATCCCTCTTATTCTCCATACCCTGTATTCCGGTCCCCTTTTTCCCCACCTTCTGTAAAACCCCCTTACCTCCTATTTATTGTTAAAGTTTATATCTTTTTTTATTCCAAATCAAATTGAGTATTTATTGGGCTTTTGAGCTCAGAGGGGGCTAGCCTAAACCAAATGCACAGTGGAGCAATAGTACTACTCAATGCAGAAAACTAATAATTGAAGTACTGTAATAACACATACAAGACATTCTGTCTAAAACTGAATTTTGCCTTCATGAATCCAGTCAGATCAGTACACACCTTTTATTTGGAATCCTCATAAACAAAGAAAGAAACAAGTACACCAAAAAACCCAAACATGGCCACATTTAGAAGTAGTAAAAGCAATTTCCAAGGGCAAAGGTAGGCCTTCTTAACTCAGTTTTTGGGAATCTGCAAATGCAGACCTGGTTGAGCATGTCTTTGTAGCCCAAGAAGCAGAACTAATACGAATTGCACATGGCAAATCACATTTCTCCTGACATTCACCAACAAACCTAGCTGCATCAAGCTGCCAACATGCTAAAACATGTTGTGGACTCCAGGACATTGAAAAAGCTGTATTCTACTGACACCAGCATCCTTATCTACCTTTTACTTATTCCATATTATTTATACAAATGCAATGATATATTTTAATAGGCTAAGATCCATTCTTTCCATCACACTCCTACCTTCTGCTTATTCACTTGACTATTTTCTGACTTAAAAGAGAAAAGACGAAATGCAAGGAACGGAGGGCATATAGAACGTGGAAGCTGAAGGTGGAAACTGCTGTTGATAAAGTTCTAAAAGGAATTTATGGAGGTTACAAATAGTCTTTGATTGGTGCCTAGTGACAGACACTCCTCTTAATTCTATCAGGAGGACAAACATATTTCAGAGATATTTCTACAGTACTATTTCTTTCTATTCATTTCTCTGGTTTTCCCCACAGAAAATTCTCAAAATATTCTATTTTCAAACCTGAAACCTAGACTTTCCTGTTGCCTTGGGTTAAGGCAGATCAAGAAACAATGTTTGGATGTTCAGGTACATCTTCCAAATCACTCATTCAGAGAAGATGCCTTTTCAATGGCATCAAATCATTTTGAGCCAGGAGAGAGCCTGGCATCGGATTCTTTTACATTCCAGACCAGTACACTAGCAAACAAAATCTTCCCAGTCTTTTACATCCCCTAAAGGGCCTCTGGCAAAAAAAAAAAAAAAAATCTAATAAAAAAGAGAAAGGAATATTTTATACAGACTTATCAACACTGCAACTTCTGAAAAAAGCTGTTTATTCAAATATTTCAATCAACTTCAACCCTTGCTTTGTCTTGTGACATTCATTTTCTCTCTTTTCTTCTGCCTGTCTTGCTAGTGGCAGTGCAATGAAGCATCCACCTGTGGAAAAATACATAACACACTACTGCCACATTGATATTTTCAGAAGGGTATTAAGGTAGTATTGCTTTTGTATCCGTTACAGATATCAGTTGGAGCTTCCCCTATGACAAATGTATCTCTTACAAATTAAGCAGCTTCCAATCTCTCAGCAACTATTACTATACTAATTATTCGTTACATAATTTATGGCTCCTAGTAAGGAAAATAAAAAATAAACAGCATATTTATTGTTTTTACAAAAAAAAAAAAAAATCTTAGTTTGAAACGACACACTTTAAGCAAGGGGGGAAAAAAATTATCGTTCTTCCTAAAGCAGCAAGAATCTCAGACACAAAACATGCAGTACAAAGAAGATCAGAAAATGCTAGGATCATCAAGAACCCCATGTAATTTAAAGGCCACTTCAAGATAGCCCCCAATCAAACCAAATATGCAGCCAGCAGGCCAATTCTTTCAAGTATTCATCCACAGGTAGCAATTTAAAAGACAATTACAGTGGTGAATAAAAGCTGTTATGAACTATGAAGTACAGCAAGGTGCCGTCCAGGAGAGCTGTTTTCAATCATCCATCTCTGAAAGTGTCTTCTGGAACAAACTTTAAAATGTCTGTCTCTTCCAAAGTCACATTTGAAGAACAGGGGGAAAAAAAATTAACTAAGTGCTTCCAGCACATTTAGTAGTAGTAGTAGTAACTTTAACATAATACTGCAAATAATGTAGTCCACAGAGAGGAATCTTTAATAAACCAATCGCTAGATTTAAAAGGCAATTTCCCCATAAAATTCTCAACTTTGAATTATCATAAGTAAATGCCAGCTCCTGGATGTTGGAGATCTGTATCAACACCACATAGAGTAAAGCTGGTCTTCCAAGTGATAAGACATTTAATTTCTATACCGTTGCTTGTGAGATTGATAGCTAGGCAAAAATGAAGCTTCAGAACATTTTACACATGCTACTACTCAAGTGGACAGTGACCGAGTTATTGCCATTATACTGGAAAACACCACTAGTAACCTCCCACTACCCTCATGATTCCCATTTCTATTTAGAATATTTTAGTTTCCTCGTTGTGTAGCTACTTGATCATCAGATGGTTCTTCTGTTAAAGGCATAGGTGTTTGGGATTGAGGACTTCATGTCAAGGTATGACAGTAAGTGTTTTTCTTAAATTCAAACGAATTAACCCAACACACACCTTCATTAAAAATAGTCTTAAAAAAAAAAAAAATTACATTTAGTTTATTTGATGATATAATCATGATAAAGCCACATTTACCCACACATGCCTATGAAGGAAATGCCAGTTACAAAATCCTGCAATGTCTGCTTTGAGTAACTGTAGGCCAGCCTTGCTCAGACAACTTTTTTTTTTTTTTTTTTT
>VWZI01005954.1:1360747-1385905 GCA_013396835.1 Psilopogon haemacephalus
AAAAAAGTAATCAAAGAATCACATACATGGGAAGGAACCTCTGGAAGTCATCTTGTCCAATATCTGTGCCCAGTTGAGGAAAACTCTAAAATCAGATGTGGTTGTTCCAAGTCACACACACAATCACTCAGAGAAGCCTCTTCTAACATTTGCCCACAAATCTTGTCCTGCATTGTGAGTTTTTAATGCAGTAAGTGATGGAAATTCCATCTGCAATTATTTTTAAAGCTCTTCTTGGATACAGATTATATATTGGCCCATCATTTTAGAATCATAGAATGGTTTAGGTTGGAAGGGACCTCAAAGATCATCCAGTTCCAACACCCCACCATGGGCAGGGACACCTCCCACTAGAACAGGCAGCTCAAGGCCTCATCCAGCCTGGCCTTGAACACCTCCAGGGAGGGAGCAGCCACAACCTCCCTGGGCAACCTGTTCCAGTATCTCACTACCCTCACTGTCAAGAACTTCTTCCTAACATCCAGTTTAAATCTCTCCTCTGCCAGTTTAAACCCATTCCCCCTCGTCCTGTCATTACAAGACCTCGCGAATAGTCCCTCCCCAGCCCTCCTGTAGGCCCCTTTCAGAGACTGGAAGGCTACTACAAGGTCTCCTCGAAGCCTTCTCTTCTCCAGGCTGAAAAGCCCCAACTCTCTCAGCCTGTCCTCATAGCAGAGGTGCTCCAGCCCTCTGATCATCTTCATGGCCCTCCTCTGGACTCACTCCAACAGTTCCATGTCCTTGTGGTGGGGGCTCCAGAACTGCACACAGTACTCCAGGTGGGATCTGATGAGAGCAGAGTAAAGGGGGAGAAGCCCCTCCCTTGGCTTGCTGGCCACGCTGCCCTTGATGCAGCACAGGACATAGCTGCTGTCTGGGCTGCACATGCAAACTGTTGGCTCATGTTGACCTTTTCATCCACCCAGACCCCCAGGTCCTTTTCCTCAGGGCTGCTCTCAGCCACTCACCACCCAGCCTGGATTTGTGCTTGGGATTGCAGTGACCCAGGTGCAGGACCTTACACTTGGCCTTGTTGAATTTCATGAGGTTGACCTGGGCCCACCTCTCCAGCCTGTCCAGGTCCCTCTGGATGGCATCCCTGCCCCTAGCAAGCTGACTGTGCCACACAGCTTGGTGTCATATGCAAACTTGCTGAGGGTGCACTCGATTCCTCTGTCCACGTCGCTGACAAAGATGTTAAACAGCACTGGTCCCATCACTGACCCCTGAGGGACGCCACTTGTCACTTGTCTCCAGGTGGACATTGTGCCCTTGATCACCACTCTCTGCATGCAACTATCCAGCCAATTCCTTATCCAGCACTGGTCCACCCATCAAGTCCATGATTTTCCAGTTTGGTGACCAGGATGTCATGTGGGACACAGTCAAATGCCTTACTCAGATCCACGTAGACGACATCAGTTATCCTTCCCTTGTCCACCGCTGCTATGACTTCATCATAAAAAGCCACCAGATTTGCCAGGCATGATCTGCCCTTGGTGAAGCCATGCTGGTTACCACCAATCACCTCTACTTTGTTTTCCATTTGCCTTAGAGCCTTCAGGAGGATCTGCTCCATGATCTTGCCAGGCACAGAGGTGAGACTGACTGGTCCGTAGTTCCCCAGGTCATCCTTTTTTCTCTTCTTGAAGATAGGTGTTATGTTTGCCCTTTTCCAGTCAGCAGGAATTTCACCAGTCTGCCATGACCTTTCAAATATGATGGACAGTGCTTTAGCAACTTCATCTGCCAGTTCCCTCAGAACCTGTGGGTGAATCTCATCAGGCCCCATTCAACATAATGAGAAGTATACATTTTATGTCCATATTAAAACACATTGACTTCTATTTTTAAAAATCCAATAATACATTTTTATCTGTTTCTTGCTGTTACTTTCACGTATTTAAACATCTGTATAGAAGACCAGAGTCAGTACTCACTTAGTGCACACTCTGTACCTAATTTATCTTTAGACTCCACATCATCCAGAGACTGTGCTTTCACAAGATAGTCTTCAGTAGCAAAACTAGTTTAAGGAAGATTATCCATCCAAAAGGTTGTGCTTTTAAAAACAAAAGAGGTAAACTCACTTTTCACTGATGCAGCAGAACTGTAAATTTTTGTGGCAATATGACCATTAATAGATTTTTTTTTTTCTCCCACCATTTACTGTTGCTGCTTTTAACAGTTTCTATTCTGGTTCACAGCAAATTCAAACAAGCTGTGTAATGCAAATGATGGGAAACAGCTTCAGCCTTTACTAACACAAAATTTTCTTCCTGAAAGCAAAACTTCAGTGTTTGCTAGTCTAATTACTCTTTCAAAAATTCATCTGAACATCAGATCACCCAAATGAACAATTCTCAGTTGAACAATGTCCCAATCATATTATATCAAGAACTACTTTATCTTCAGAAACTTAACAATGTTTGCACAAGAAAATCAAGCATATCTCAAACAGACTTAACTAAAATACAGCAACAAACTAATTTATCTCAAAACAGCAAGCACTGATTTTTGTAAAATTATGTTCATTTCAATGGAAAGAAGCAAACACAATTAAAGAAACAGACTGTTAATTATATAGAATCTTTGTCCACTCTCCTCTCTTCCAACTTAATACCTGATTTCCATTACCCTGCATGATCTTACGATACTCCTACAGCAGATAGAAAGGTCTCAACACTTCATATAGGAAAAAAAAAATTAATGTGGCTTGGACATTGATGAATTTGTCTACAGCACCAGCAGTTCATTTACCCTCCCCTCTTGATTAGCTCAAAACTCTGGGACTTCAAACTAAATGCTTTTGGAAAGAGAATGGATTGCCTGGCATATAAATAGGCAGTTTGAAAGATTTTGCCACTCCAGTATTCCGTTTTACCACCATTATCAATCAGGCTGATTGACAGCGAAAGGAGATATCCTGAGGAGGAAAAAGAAAGCTACCACTCTGTGGCTATTTCAACTAGCAAAGTAGGAATTTGAAAATGGCAAGTCAGAAGACTGGAAGCAGACACACTAATGAAGTGAAATTTGGTTAAGGACCAGTTCCATCTCTCAATACTGAATTCTAGATCAGCTGGTCCAAAAGAAATCTGCCATGTTTTGTTCAGGACTCTACAGTTCAAATGACTGTGGGACATCCAGGGTACATTCTGACATACATACTTCTGTTTATATGTGATCACTCTTAAGTCAGAATCAAAACTCATCTTGGCATTAGAAGCCACTGTAGGAAGGTGAAGCTGCAAAAAAAAAGATCAGTATAAAATATCTCTGTCCTTCCAAATCTTCTATCAAGAGTATAAAAACAGCTAGTCCAATTTTTGCTAACCATCATAGGGTTCACATGTCATGAAAAACAAGGAAAAGAACCCAGGAAAGAAGTCTGTAAACATTCTTCCATGTAATGCCACCAATCAGAGCTTGTAATCCAGCACAAGGAAGAAAAGTATGTCACATTTCATAAGTTCCTCTCCATACGATATCATTTGCATCTGTATAGGTGACTTTCTGCAAGAGATTAATCCATCCATTGGTCTAGAAAGCTGAGAAGACAGAATGTCTTCCTTTAACCTTAATGTTCTTCAAAATTATTCCAAGTATCAAATCAGCTTATGCTTGAATTTAAGTACTTACATTCTTGCATATTTTTTCATGTAATTGAAACATCCTTAATCAGGACATTACCACAAAGGTCACATGAAATATTTAGTATCTGAAAGTTACTGAAGTGCAACTTCAGATATTCACATCTGAAGAAAGAGAGCATTCAAAGTATCAAATTGAGAAAAAAAAAAATTAAAATGCAAGCCACATTAGGCAACACAACTATAACCAGAAAGAAGATATTTTACAGTATTTCAGCAAAACTTGGCCAACAAGAAGACATGAAATATCAAGTATATGAGGTTCTAGAGATTTTTAATAAAAAAACCTTTAACTGTTGAGCATTTGTGTCCACAGCTTATTTTCTTGTAAAAATCTTGCCTAGAAAAGTTAAGTTTTGATGGCTTTCATGTATTTTGAGCAAAAGGGCCAGCCAGGTCCTGAATGTAGACAAGCAACCAACAACTGCCACAGCTGATTTAGATTATTGTAAACCATGCTGGCAAGTGAGGCAGAACAGCAACCAGACAAACAAACCAGAAGATGAGCAAGAACCAAAAACCCTGATCTGCACCACCATAATTTGTTTTGCTAAAAGCAAAACCTGCTAAACCACAGTATCACTAATTTAACTAACACATCAGTGTAACCAATTAACAACTCCTTAGCAAACCTCAAAGTTCAGTGCACTGAATTCTTTCTCTCAAAGCATAAAAAGAGAACCCAGGGAGTATAAATAACAGAAGAAAACTAGGGGAAAACTGCATAGCTAAAAAAACTTGAAAAAATCATCTGTTTACTGTGTAAGTTCCAGTGTATTAAGCCTTACTTAGTCCAGTAACAAACCACTGACCACACTAGCCTGACTAAAAGGCTTATGGTATTTGTGTGCTTTGCTGTATCCCATAATTTCTCCAGTCATTTGAACACTATTTCAGGAATGTCCTGCAGAGGTCCCAGATGATTATTCACATTCATAGCATTCCACAGTTCACTAGAACTATTGTAAATGTGTTAACAGTTCATTTCAAACATTTCAGTACTTAGGACAGGACAAAGAGGTCTTTACTTCCTGTCAGACTGCTGTCCCGAATTGCATCCTCTTTTGTACCATCATATTGTACCCATAGGTTCAGCACCGTATTTTAAGTATTTAATATTTCCATTACAAATGATCACATGGAACTAACTAAAGGACCATCTCAGCCTGGCACTCCTGCATAAAAGAAAGCTGGTAATGTCAAAAGAATGTGGGAAATGTGAAAAACTGGCAAAACTCCTACTGTCCAGGAACATTAAGATACAGAAACACAGAAGAAAGGGCTTTGATTTCTGGGTCTTTTCTACAGGTCTACATTCCAATCCAGTAAATTAAAGGGAACAGTATTATTTAGTCCAAATGGGTGACATTCAAGTCAGACCCTCAGAGATCACATCATCTGAGCATTATTCTGTTTTCCACGGACATTACAATTCCAGTTTTGGCAGTCTGTCACATTCAGTCTGGAATTTAGCACTGAATAGTTCTGTGCCTTAAACTCATACCGTAGCTGATTTTGCAAATCTCTCCAAGAGGAGCCCACAGCACTCCAAACTAGAACTGTTCACCACTGTACAATTCTATCCCAACTAAAATGTGGGGCTAAGCGCAAAGCCTTTGCAGTTTGCACTGAAAGTTTCAAACAACAAAAACCCCAAATACCATTTGTGTCAGATCCTGCAGACAATAAAAGCTGTCCATTACTGGGAACGTCATTAAAATCCATGCAGTTCCTCAAGAAAAATATAACCACACGTAACATTTGTAAGATCATACTTTTAAATGTATCACAAATTACTATAAAAGACAGAACTGTGTTACAATGGCATTGACAGAATGAGTTAAAAATGATTTGATTTGTCTTTTTGGTAATATGTGAATATGCTGAGTACATATTGTATAGGTCTTAGGAATATGGGTGTCAGATTTGGATGGAGAGCGGTCTTAGGTACACCTAGGAATACATTCCCTAGGAGCACACAAAAAACATAATTAAGTACTACTGTCAAAGTTTTTACTTCTGTTCTTAATTTATGTGCTTATACATTCCTACCCAATCATCATTTTCTAAAGAAAATAAGCTACTAAGCTCCTAAACTTATGGCAGCTCATAAATTTTTCAAAGGATGCTTGTCACATCTCTTAAAAAAATAACTGAAAAATTAAATTACATTATTTAGTACTGTACCAAAAAAACTATGCACACAAAGATACTCCAATCTCAGTATTCACAATGTACCACACAAAGATACTCCCATCTCAGTATTCATAATGTACCTCTAGACAATGTAACTCAAACTACAAGTCAAGTTGTTTTAAAACTCAACTCAAACCCTAAAAACACACATTTGGCAAGAGGGGTAAATGTTCCATGTCACTTTTCCTCACAAGTAAATTTTGTATCTCACACATCTCTGACAAAAACACCAAAGATTAAGTACAGGTCAGAGGAGCTGTACCACAGACTACTTCATGTAGGCAAAGTCTATTAGATTCCATTACAAACCCCCCCTTTCCCCGCGGCCCTCCAAAAGCAAAAACACATTCAAATGCTCCCTACCTCGTTCAGCTCCCACCTACTACACCCTTATGGCACAAAAAAAATTTCTCATGACAATTGGTCTCCATTGGATCCTTGTGGAGGAAAAGTCAAACTCGGCAGCCCTCGCTTAGGCTCTGCCCTTGTCAGGCTACAATGAGGGAGGCACACACCTAGGGGTTCTACACAGCCAGAACATGAGACTGACAATCATTTTGTTATTAACAGCCCAAAAAAAGCCTTAGTCCATAAATCTCAAACATATCTTTCTCTGATGCAAAACGACTGTTTATTAGTTAACTGAAATTTTTAACAGGGTTCTTTGTGACAGGAGATAAGAATTCTCATAGAGGCATCTTGTTATCACCAGTGAAGACACAAAGTTTTAAGTTTGTATAAAATTTTTAAGTATAAAGAATGAAACACACATTTTTCAGCTAGACTATATTTAAGCAACTGACAGTATTAAACAAGAGTGGGAAAAAAAATCCACTGTTTTCTTGTCAAGAACAAATGTCTTTCCCTGACAATTTTCTGCAATCCACCACAGGCAGTGAGCAAGGCTAAATGCCAACTTTTTCATCTGAATACTTCTCTTCTGGAAGTATTAGATAACGACATAGCAAATCACCTTGTCCTTCAATGACCAGAAGTGTCCCAGGGAGTGAGAGACAGAAGTGACCAGAATTCTTCCTCCACAGTGTGATCCTAATAGAAACACTGCCACACAGGTATACGACAGGGCACACTTGCAATTTGGTCAAGCCGTGTTACTTGACAAGAAGCAAACATCTGCCTGTCACATAGCTAAAAGGCAAGCACCATTCATTGTGCATGTTTACTGCCATATGGCATGATGTGGTTGTACGCAACCTGCAGAATATAAAAAGTTCATCTGCCACATGATTAAAAATCTCTGCATCTTTGTCAGATACTGCCAGCTTCAAAGAAGTTAAACTCTTAAGAGTGAAGGGCCAGCCTCTGAATCAGAGTAAAAATTTTTAGCAGATCTGATCTGCAGGCCATAGGATACGGTTAACTGGACAAGACTACAGTTTACCACTGGAAAGTACATTAAAAATAAACAACAGCTGTGTAAAGTACTGTTCCTTCACTAACAAGACAAGAAAGTTGATAATACAGTGTTTTAGCAGAACTTACATACAGATTTTTCTACATCTTCTCCTCCATAACCAAAGTAAAAAACATTTGGTATTTCTAGACACTAAAAGCCTGACTATCAGAACAAACAGGATATTATAGAAGCCATCCCAGTATAGTTGTTCTTTTTTGTTATTCAAAGAAAGATTGAAATTTTATTTAATGAATCAAGGAAAAAAAGCACAGACAAAACAGGTCCAACATACAGTACTGCATAGCACACAGCAATGATATGCAAAAACTTGAGTTCGCTGTCCTAAGACAATGTCTTTACACACCCAATTACTTTGAATACAATGTGTTCAGAGCTGCTGAGATAAAGCTGCCTTTCTTCAAGTAAAAACAGTATCCATATTCACAGAATAGTATCTAATCCTGTTCTATGAGATGCAAATATTTTTTTCAGTTGACAGAATACATTCCTACCACTGACAGACTGCTTCTAGCCCAGAAGCCTTAACCAAAAAAAAAAAAAAATCCCAACAGCAAATGAGCCTTTTAGAAGTACACTTAAAGGAGAGGAGAACAATCTCTTCCCCAGGAAGCTCTTTCATCAGCTTTAAAAAAAAAGAAGCTGGAGATTGACTTTCATCAAATAGGAACTTCACCATCACGAACCAATTTGCACAGACAATGTCACTGAGAAGAGCAATAGTACTCAGTAACACTCAAAATATGCCATTAAAAAAAATATCCAAACTGTCCTTTGCTGCACAAAGCAAAACCCTACAAAATACTCTAACAACACAAAAGGGAAACCAGACCTACTTACTGTATCGCTCCAATTTTCAGCCTCTAGATGCTCTTTCCATATGAAGTACAAACCAATTCGTCCATACAGATTACTCCCTCAAATACCTGGAGACAAATGGCTCCAGTTCTGGTCTCCTCTCACAAGTAATTGTGATAGAACAAGAAGGAACAGCCTCAAGCTGGGTAGGTTTAGACTGAATATTAGGAAAAAAAATCTTTCACAGAGTGGCCAGGCATTGAAATGGGCTGCTCAGGGAGGTGGTTAAGTCACCAACCCTGGATGTGGTGCCTAGGCATATGGTTTAAGTGTGAACCTTGTATAGTAGGATTATCGGTTGGAATTGGTGATCCTGAGGGTTTTTTCTGACCTGTATGTTTCCATGGTTCTGTGACTCTTACACTAAAACACTCAGTTTGCTGAGATACTTTGCAGCAGAGTTTAACATAATTAGGAATTATTAGGATAATTAGGAAAAAAAACACACCAAAGAATTTCTGATCTACTTTCACATATAGCAGAAATTAACTGTTCGTGAGCACAGCAGCTCTTGTCAACAGCAGCAAATTCCTGGAAAACAGGACTAATTCTGCAACTGTGCGCCAACAAAATTTCTCAACAACAAGAGTTTTGTGGTTACAAACATTGATAAAGTCAGTTAAAAGTTTGTAACATCATAAAGATTTCTTGGTGATAGCGAACATGTTTAGGATCAAGATGTCTGTAGCATTGTACTCCTGGTTCACAGCAAAGCACAGACGAACACAAACACAAGAAAATAATGGAGAAACTCAACAAAATAAATAGACACCTTAGACAACATTTCCATTGCATCTAGGAGTGACTTGCATCTTTGTTTGTAGAGCACCACTCTCACCTTTTGCTCTCAGCTCTGGACTTGCTTCCTGCCTCACACCAGCACTAGTATCCATACAGTGACACAACACCCCATTCTAACAGAAAATAATCCTAAACCCAAGTGGTTTCATTGTAGCCAAATAATTTTCTGGGGTCAGTTTAATATTTGGTGGCAGAAAGGTGTCCTGGTAGGGCATAAATTCTGCCCACAGTTGGTTCGATTCCTGGGATTCCCTTCCTCTTGTTGTAAGGTCCAGGGGGTGGCACGGAACAGACCATGTGGCTTTGAAACCGGGAAGTCCCGGGCCACATGGACAGGTCATACGTCCATGTGTGACCTGTCCTGTCTCTCAAGGTGTTAGGATCCAACCCTGAGCGCAGGACATTTGAATCCATTGGCCAGACAATGGATGTTAAATGCCTATTGGTCAGTTCCACCCCTTCTTTTCTCTTTCCTCGGGACAAGCTCTTTTATCTATCGCATTTTTGTGAGTATTTTCAGGCACGGTTAGGATTGCTCTTTGTTATTAGGCTCCCTGTTTCCTAAGTTCTGACTGTTTAAACTGTTTAATTCGGTGTTTTAAACGATTTGTGTAGTTATTTTTGCTGACCAAACATCCAAACGAACCTGGGGAAATATTCCCAGAAAACTGTGATTATTAACAATAATAAAAATTAATAATTGCAACAAAAGGGAACAGATGAAAAGAACTATGACAGTTCAGAGGCAGTAGGCTGTGCAATCCTTTTCACTTTCCTTCCAGACCACTGCAATAAGAATTTACACGGTCCCAGCATAACAATTGTGCAATCTTAGTACTGTTTCTATTTGCGCCTTTCTGAAAATGTGTCACCATAAATGTACTACTTCATGTTCATCCGTTCGCAATCTCTGCCATTATTTTCACAAGTAGTACTCTAGTTTTTAGTCTAATAGAAAAATAGTGAAATCTCAAATACCTGTAACATTTTTCTAGGCTAAAAAGAAAGAAGTAGCAATAAAACCAAAAGAAAAACTTCACAAAATTCAACTTTTGTCTATATGTTACAAACATTAGTAAGTGGAATACAGACATTCTCTTATCATATTCTAATAACCTTGATAACAAGTTCAAAGCATAGAATTTTAACCAGAAGGTTGAACCCAAGTTATTTAACTGAAGATAAACAGGAACATCTAACGAAATCTGTACTCTCAAGCTGTACTCTCAAGCCCTCTAAAGCTGTAATTTGTCCCCTTTCATCTACAACTGACCCATACCTGTAAAAATACTTTTTTTCCCAGCCATTACTTCAAACTGAAGCCAGCTCCCCTTCTCTGTAAATTAGGTAGTTCTCAAGTATTCCTTCATTTAAACATATTGTAGTAGGACACTCTCTCTACTAGACAGCTCAGCTCCATTTATTTGAGAAAAGGTTAATTTTCCTTCACTTGGGTAACTTCTCATTAAGGCTTTCACTGTGCATGACAACTGTATAGCACTTTTAAGTTAAGACAGATTTTAAGTGAAATAGGCACAGTAGGCAAGTACTACAGACACAGGTCTGGATAAAACAGTCTAGACCACTTGTCACAATTCTTGGCTTCAACCAGCGCTGCATACTTCGCACACAAGCAAATATCTCATAGTATTTCCTGACTTGTTAACTTCACATGTTCTGGGATGAAAGATACGCTGCAGCCCTATCACTCCCAAAGAAACAAAGAATAAAAGTGTTACCTCAGAGCTACCATAGCCATTTTCACTAATGCTAGAATCAACAACACATTGCATAGAGGAAATTACAGACTAGCTAACCACCCCCGCTCCAAACACTATGAATTCTAATATAGTTATGATGGCAGACAGTATTAGCACAGCAATATTAGAATTCTAACTTCACATTGGATAACCAAATGAAGATGTCAGAAGTTCAGACACAGCTGGTCTCTCATTGAGAGTTCAATACTTGCATCACAAGTTTTATTTTGAATAAATACACATCAACTAAGTAGTTTCCAACCTGTCACTGAAACCAGAATGAGATACCAGACAGTTTCACAGGGAATATGCACGTTCCTGAGCAGACAAGGAGTCAGGAACACATTACGTGGAATTAGGGTAAAAGCGAGAAAATTATACTTACAGGATGAACAAGGCAGAAAAAGATATCTGAGGGAGGATCATTGTCCTATCTTGCAACAAGATTATTGCAAATTGTACACCTTGAAGTATCATCAAATAATCCTCTAATCTTCAAAAATAGCCAGGTGACTATATCTTAAGGTTAAAATTTCATAAGCTATGTTGAAGCAATCATTTAACAGCTCTACACCACTGAAAATGTAAAAGCCCCGCTCTCTTCTCAGTTACTACTGAACAAGTGAAAAGGAATGAGAAAGAGAACCTTTCAGTAATGGTTTGCCATTGCAACCAGCAACCTAAAGAAGGGATTTATCAGATATTTGCTATAGTTGTACCTTAAACCAGGAATTCTGAGATCTGCAATTAAAGCAAATTAAGATCCATCCCCTTCAAATTCTATTAGCTAACAATTCACTTTAACATTATTCAAGAGACAGACAAATCATACTTCCATATCTTGCACAATTTTGTTCCTTCCCACCCATCTACAAGTTTTACATCTCAAAATTCTTATTTTGGCTGAAGACCTGCAGTCACCAATTTCACATAGAGAACTCTCCTTGCTTCAGACACCAGATACTTAGAACAGTAAAACTTATTTGACTCATCTGTCAAAACACAGTTTACTTGCATACAAAAAAGAATTGATCCAAATGTATTTTCCAATCTCTGATGACATCTTCCATGATGCTATTCCCTTTTCTACTTGCCACCTTTAACTTTTACAAGCACAGCACCTTAAATGCCTCCTACTTGAGTGCCCCCTGTGACTAGAAGCCTTCTACCACACACCTCTGACCTACAATAGTGCCCAGGAAAGACAGGATGAAAGTCTTCCTGCTCAGGAAACCTCAGCATCTTCCCTCCTCACAGCCTCTGCTGTACACAGGACAATAAAAAACAAATTCCAGTAAAAAAATAAGTAACAAAGTGCCCTTCTTTTCTACAGGCAAAAAAGGACATGCAAGGTCCAATTGCTAAAACCTAATAAATGGTTTAATTCAGACAAATCCTGCACAAGCTACAGATGCTGTGATAAAAATTGAGTGTTTTTATCTCCCCTAAAGATGAAAGCAGCAATTGAAAATTCGTTGTCTTTCCACATCACCACAAAGAAAACTCTTTCACAGCCTTTTAACTCATAAAGTTCTTCGGATTCTGCACATCCCATGCTTCTCAAGCATTTTCCTGGTTATACAATTAGCAAGTACTCTAGAACATTCTAGCAGAATTATACTGTGAGCTATTACAAATGTACAAATATATTTTAAATAGGTTTTCCTCTTCATTGGAAAGCAAAGTGAAAAGGGGGCAGAAAGAAGGCATAGCTTTGTTTTCATAGCAGCTTACTCCCTAGCACTCTGACAGAAGTGTAGATACACATTTAAATAAAGATCACTCACAGATTCAGAATTTGTGATGCGGAATTAATTTTAGACCAGCTATAAAAAATAAAAACTAATTTTTAAAAAAATCTGTCTTGAGTCAGTGGCAATCAACAGTGAAGCATGAGCAATCTACTATGTAGACACCAGGATATAAGAAGCCCTGAAATTCCTGGTGAGAAAAATCAAACATCCAGCTGCTGAAGACTTGAGGATATCAAGACTCCTATTCCCTCTTCCTTGGTGCTCTACTCTATTTGCTCTATCAAATAACATAACAAACATGAGGCCTGTATAAAATGGGATGAACGATGTGGAAAAGAAACAAGCAATAAAACATACTTTCCTTTCCAAATTTCTGTCTCCACCCTACACCCCTCTTAATTATACATCTGAAAAAAAAATTGTATCAACGCCTTAGTGTAACTCAGTAACCCAGGAACTTGTAAGAGTTTCAAAGGAACTTCACAGAAAACTAAATTCCTGTAACTTTTTCCTCACCTTCTTATCTGACTCATCTGCTTCAGTCCACAGTGGTCTTTTTTATAACTTTGTCAAGTCGTGGTAAGATAGAATTGATATTTTGGGCTACTTCCCTTGCTACAATAAACCAGTTTTAGAAGAAAACTGTCAAGATCAGTGAGTTCTCAATTTGCTGTAGCTTGGAGGAGTAAAAAAGTAGTAACATATTTATGTATTCAGCAAATGGAACCATAACTACAAGTCCCACTTTCTCGCCTTTATATTTTTCTTTATCAAAATGTTTTAAAGTGCCCTCTCTTCTAGGCTACCAGTCTTCAAAACAATGAACACAGTACTCTAAGTGCTTCGAGAACAAAAAAATCACTGTTCAATAGCATAAAACATTTTAAAACCCCTGAAGAAACAAACAATTCAAACAGCTTCCACAACACTTCTTAAACACAACACTCTTGCCCTTACAAGTGTGAGATTCTCTAATGTCAATGGGATTACTCAGATAAATCAAGTAGACAAAATTGAAAACTGAGCCCCAAGCTTGATGATGTAAGGTTCTTTCCACAGCTGTAGACAAGGCTATCATTATACTAACAGACCTGTACCACATAATCAGTAACAAATACATGTTCTATTAGAACAGTCTAAAAATGCACATGAGAAAAAAGCACTACTCATAGAACTTTCCAAGAAGCTTTGAAATACTGTATTTTCAACTGTCAGCTTATTTCTAACATGAATATTTTAAATTAGTAACAAAGAAGTTCCAAATTATGCTCAAATAAACCTGACAACCTACAGACATATGGTGTGATGTCTCACAGCACTAGTCTTCAGTATTTGTATCTTCTAAATAAAATTTTAAAAGAAAAAAATAAATAAAAAAACAAGCATGACTTTTCCATGTAATTATCCAGAGAACGCAGTGTAACAACATTATATGGAATACTGTCCATAAAAACTTACCTAAGTCTATACTTGTTTTACCAATGAAAGATTTCAGAAGCCCATATACTACAAAATTGCACAAGTAGATTAAGAAAAGTTTACAGCCTTGGCACCAGAGGGAAACAAACATTTAAAAGACCTAAAGTATCGTGAAAAAAGGAAACGCATTTTTTATCTTTCTGTAGAATCCATTATCTTTGTTTTGACAATTTAAGGAACAGAAAGGATCCACATTTAACTACATTGACAAACTTGGAAGACCACTTTTATTTTTTTTCTGAGAACAAGCCCTAATGATATTGTCATTACGATGTTCAGTTTTAGGCTCCCCAGTTTTAAGAGGGACAGGGATCTGCTGGAGAAGGTCCAGAGGAGCACTATGAAGGTGATTAGAGGACTGGAGCACTGCCTTATGAGGAGAGGCTGAGGGACCTGGGGCTGCTTAGTCTAGAGAAGACTGAGAGGGGATTTAGTAAACATTTATAAATATCTGAGGGATGGGTGTCGAGAAGGGGGGAACAAGTTCTTCTCACTTGCTCCTTGTGACAGGACAAGGAGCAATAGATATAAGCTGCAGCACAGGAGGTTCCATCTCAACACAGGGGGAACTTCTTTCCTGTAAGGGTCACAGAGCACTGGAACAGGTTCCCCAGAGAGGTTGTGGAGTCTCATCTGGACACTTTCAAGGCCCATCTGGATGCGTTCCTGTGACCTGAGCTAGATTATGGTTCTGTTCTGGCAGGGGGGTTGGACTCGATGATATCTTTGAGTCCCTTCGAACCCCTGACATCCTGTGATCCTATATAGGTTCTGAACACGTATTCTCTAAATACATGTAAGATATAATAGAACATAGAGCAAAGTCATTACAGGACTTAAATGCACTTCCTATTCACTTTTCTAAACTAGGTCACCAATATAAATAAAAACTGTAAATACAAATATTGTAAATAGAACACAAGAGGCACATTCAATGGGCTTGTTCCATTCTCTTCTTTGGAAGCAATTCAGTTTCACAGTGAGTCATGTACACTAAAGTACAGATTCTTTCAAGCACCTAGGGCAAACTCCCCCTTTTGTTTTGCATGACTGGCATAGGTTAACAATTATTTCAAACATCACTCTTTCTGAAAAAGGTCTCTACTTCCTTCGTTCTCATTACAGATTATGAAGTCTCAGGGCTTGATTTCTCTTTCATCTGTAAACAAGATATTACTGAAATAATATTTACCTTATCTCTATAGGATGGCAAGCACACACATGTTCCTCACTTAGCTGTCCACTCCGTTAATGACAACAAAAACTAGAATTTTACTACCAAATATGAATACTCTTGAGACTACAGAATGTGAAAAATATTTTAAATAACTATACTTGTGAGGCAGGATTACAGCAAGTACACTCCGCTGTCACATTTTGCTTTGTGTGTGCTTTGCAAACACAAATTAAAAGTCTAAAACTAAACAAAACTTGGAGACCACTATTTCCAGAGACAGTAAAAAAACCAGCAGGTTTGGGTTTGTTTTTCTGGGTTTTTATTCCTGTGGTACAAAAGTAAATAATTAGCTGAGAAAAACAGGTATAATAAATAACGCTATCCTACATGCCTTACCACTCACTAGCATTTACAAGGTATTTAGCATGTTTAGAAGTACAAAGGAATTCCTGCCACTACAGGAATTTGCAGTTATAGCAAACAGGACAGAGAAATAGGCCCAGCACGGCACATGCTTGTCAAAACTTCCCCTATGCAATTTACAGACAGCCAGCTCTGTCGCAACTACCTTTCTAATTTCACCAGAGAAATACAAACCAAGACCTTCATTTATAATTCAGTGCAGCTTGTTCCATAAATTTATAATGTCTTTAAACTTTTTTGACAATTAGGCTGTACTGTTTTCGGTAGCAACGCTGTTTTCGTTATTGCAGTTTCGGGGTTTAATTACTTTTGAGGACCACTATGGACAAAACCCACATTTTACAACAGGTATATCGGGCCTCTATCATCCGTTTTATTAAGAACAGCCACCGAACCCGAAGAGACAGAATCCCTCCTCAGCCGAAGACCTGCCCCAATGTCTCCTGTGCGAGGAGCCTTTCAGCTGGTTACCTTGCTCACTGAAGCGCTTTCAAAGCGCTGCCTATTTTACAGCGCTTAGACCTGGTAAGGGCAGCAAGCACTCCGGGCTGGCGTCGGGCTGAGAGGATTTGGTCTTGCTGAGGCCTAGCGAGCACACGAGGCCTCCCTACAGCCTCAGCTCTTTCTCCGCCAACAGCCGAGACTTCTCCGGATAGCCGCGGTGCAGGCGGTCCCCAGGGCCGACGGGGGAAGAACACGGGAGGAACCGGCGCCTGGGACGCTAAGCCAGCCGGGAGGGAGGGAGGCAGGCAGCCCCGCTCCGCGCCGTTCAGGGAGTTCGTGCCTCAGGCTTGAGAGGGAGTCGTAAACTTCAGTACCTATTGGGAACTTCCCAAACACCAGCAACCCCCGTGGCCTCTGAGAAGAACTCTGCAGGCTTCCCCCAGCTCCCACGGCCCGGCTCCCAACATCAATTTACGCACTAGGCTTAACAACAACGATAGGAAGGAGAGTACGACGCACCCCGCTGCAAACAAATGCTTCTCCCGCCTTTCCCCAGCTCCCCAGTCCCGAGAGGGGCACCTTCGGGCGCACCACCCCCTGTCGTGTCCCATCCCTTCACAGCTGAGCTACCCTAGCGGCGAGGGACCCAGCAGTGGCACTCAGAGCCCACCTCCTGCCCTGGGCCTCGCCATCTCCCTGCCAGTGCACCCACCTGTCCCGGGGGTCGATCCAGCTGGTCTGCTTGGTGTTGTGGTCGATATAGAAGACTTTGCCGTCGTAATCCCTCGCCTCCTCCCAGCCATCGGGTAAGGGGAGCTGCCCATTCCCCGCTTTCCTAGGCATGGTCGGGCGGCGGGAATATCCGCTCCATAGGGACAGAAAGAAAGATGGGAAGCGGGAAAAGCTCCCACCCGAGCCAGAGGGACGGGAAGGGGGGCAGGAGCAGAGGCTGTGGGGCACACGGTGGGGCACAGGGTAGGCCGCTCACGGAAGCCCAGGAAAGCCCTTCTCTGCGGCCGAGTCTCAGTCCACCATGCCTGAGCTGCCACCTTGCCCGCGCCGCGGCAGCCCGGGTCAGGGTTGCCGGCAGAGCCCAGCTACCGTCTGGGCGCGGGGAGCCCGGCTCAGCCCCGGGCGGCCGGCGCTCATTAGCATGAGATTAGCATCCATCTCATCTGCATGCACATTCCTCCCGCCGCATTCCTCAGGGTTAACCCTGCCGGCGCTGCTCGCTGCCGGGCTGGGCAGGCCCCAGCCACAGATCCGGGACAAAAAAAATGTCCCGCGGGGGAGTTGCCGAAGGCAGAAACAGAAAAGGGGAGGGAAAGAGGCGGCAACGGGGAACTCCTCCTGTTTCCAAAAGGAGTGCTCCTGTTTCCGCAGCACGCTGGGGCTGGGCCAGTGTGGGGTTAGGAGACAGTCACCTGAAGGGGGACAGCAGCCATGCGGGGCACGGCACCGATGCCCCAGCGATCACAGATCCTCAGGTTTAAGCACACCGGCCACGCCCGCAAAGCTGTTTTGGGCTGCTGCAAGGGCATAGGAGACTCCGCTGCCGCCACCACCTTTTGGGGGAGAGCGGCACGAAGGGGCTGCGGTGCGGCCCACCGGCAGACCGGTGACGCCGCCCTTTGTCTGCGAACTTGTTGCTGGCCCCGCATCAGGTGGCGCAGGCGGTTGGCGTCCTGGCCCTGCGGAGCATGGGGAAAGGGCGCTGGGAAAAGGCCACTTTGGAGCTGCCTACATGTCGCGGTGGTGTCAATTTTACCTTCCATTCAGGTTCGCATCTTTGCGAACGTTCTCAAAGCTGCAGTAAGGCTTAAGGGTTCTTAAAAATAACCTTCACATTTAAAAATACCACAGTTCAAAATTTAAATTAAAAAAAAAAGGAAACCTTTCTTTAACCTTGGAAGTACCTAAAGTTATTCTTCCCTCCCCTGCTGCCCCTTTTTAACAGAATGACCAGTGGAGAATACCTGTACTTCATTTGCTCCCAGAATTGTTCAGGCCTAAAAAGCAGACAGCTAAGTCGTATTAAGTATAGAAACCAGATGTGAGTTACTGTGCTTTATCTCACATTTGCCGTAAGAGAGGAGCAGGCTGGTTACCCATGGATGGCAACTTAATAAGCTCCATTAATTTGCATGTGTATATTATTCCTAAGATTTGGTACCAGAAGTAGAGCACTTGTTGGGGGGACTCTTTGATTTAACAGCTAAGACTACTAAGTAACCTTAGATTTAATCTCTGTTTCCTCAAATATTTAGGGTTTTTTTCACTTAAAGTTACTGGTTTAAAGTAGTAGAATCTTCTTGGGAGACTAATTCTGGGATCCAGAACTGTCTTTTTTCTTTCTTTTTTCCTCTTATTTTTAGAAGTCTATTTATCTACTCCATTATAGCTATCTTTAGTGTTACACTACAAATTATTTTTCTGAGACAACTTACACTTATGAAGTCCTAGACTCATTCAGTGCATAACAAGTTTTTGTATTTCACTTCAGAGGATGCATATCTGACAGGCATTGTAGTAGCTAATTTACAGGTATTTTAAGTCCCATTATTGTGTCTGGTCCTATATAGAAAAAAGTACCGACAAGATACAATTAATTTAGCTAATTGACAATCTGTAAGAGCTAAGACCTTCATGTTACTTGCTGTATTCTGCAACACGATCTCTGCATATGGCTCCTATGCCTCTCCAAAACATCCCAAAATGTTAAGCTGCAGACTATCTTGATTTTATTTTCAGATTTGTTGTGAAACCACATACAAAAAGTAAGGCCTTTGTACTTAACAGTGGAGAATAACTGAGCTATCCTAACTTCTGGATATCCTCAAGCGTTCAGACACTCTGGGAAAGCAACAGGATCATTGCCTGTTGAAGTGAAAGACTATTTTCATTGAGGATACAAAGTTACAATAACCAATTGGTTTATGAAGTCCACTCTTGTTTTCCATCATTGTAAAAAAAAAAGTGCTTTTTCTGTCCATTTACATTTGTGTTCTTTTAAACAGTCTATTCAATTTTATAAGCCAGTTTATAGGTGACAACTTACAGTGAGGAAGTACATGTGGCAGTTTTGAGACAGGATAAGCTGGATTTCCTTTTTCTTTTTAAAGTTAACTTGGCATGATCAATAAAACATTATATAAATTGATAAAAGCTATAGAGGATATAATTTTCTTTCTGAAGCAAACTGCCAGTTACTTATCTTGGTATTAGCAAGGACCTTTTATAACACTACAGCATTTTTTTTCCTGAAAATCAGGCCTGTTATACAGCAGCACTCCTATACTCCTACTCTCCAAATAATCCATCAAAAGTAAGCATGAGATTAGATAAGTGTAATACAAAGACAAAACTTAAATCTCATTTATGTTGTAACTTGGGTAATATCCAATTCCTGTTCTATGTTACTCCCAAGACAGTCAGAACCACATCTTTGATTATTGGTCAGATGAGAGCCATGTGGATGTGGATCTGATTTATAGTCATCTTTACCAAGGTAAAACTTCTCATCAGAAAACAGTATTTTCAGTTTATATAAATGGCAATTGCAGGTGTTTGGTTGGTTAGTTGGTTGGTTGGTTTGGTTTTTGTGGGCTTCTGTGAGATAAATATATTAAGATTATTGCATCCTCTTCTAATTTTTATGCATATGCTTGTTCGTGCATATACAGATGTGCTTATACTTTATAAATATAGTCTGGTTTATGGTGTTAGGCTGTTCTCTTCCTTCATTTTCCATTGTTTGAGTATTTCATTGTGTTTGTGCCTATAGTTAGAGTCTACAGTTGAAAGTGCCAGTTTAGGACTAGTTAGAAATTACAATATTTGAAGACAGATTGGCAAAGGATAGGCAGTATTTATGTAAATAAATGCCAGGCCTGTAATATTGTCAGTGAGAACATTTAGCTTCTTGAGGGATTGCTATTGTTGTACAAAAAAAGAATCCAATTATCCTCTTGTTTTTTTTGCTCTTTCGTAATTTGGATTGGTAGAATATTCTTCTTCTACTATCCTGTATTTTTTCCTGTGTCTAATATAGAAAGGGAGAACAGATGTTCATAATGATTCTTTTTAGCCTAAAATACGGTATAAATTCACACTAAAAGTAGTTTTTCAAATACACTTCTTACATCTCAACTGATAACCTGCCTAGCATGTTGTGCTGACATTGTCAGCTGACAGCATACCACAGATTGTTTGGCTTAATTGCATGAGACAGCGTAGCTCAAAAGGTATAGGCATGCTTCATTGAAAACAGAGAAGAGTGCATGTGGAGGAGTTGTCCAAAGGCACAGAATAATGTCACTGTGGCATGACTTAAGGATTTATCACCAAGTATGGTAAATAACAAGATATGCTCAATGAAAATGAGCTAATTGTTCCTGTCTTTTGCGTGGCATATGTGTATTTAACTGATCTGGAGAAGTTCACATTCGAAGTAATAGATAGTTAAAGGACTGACTTAAAGGAAGTTAGAATCATAGCTATTTTGTGTCCTTTCTACTTACTGTTATCAGCTAGAAGAAAAAAATGCCTATGGTAAGATTCAGAACACAAGAGTGAAAGTGGCTGAATCCAGAATGGGGGTCAGCAAAGGCAAATGGTTGTGCCCCATCATGTAACAAGAAGCATCTCATGATGTTCTCTGCTTCTTTTTTTTTCCACATTAAATCTGTTCCTGGTGCTGACTGTGACCAAAAAAAGGCATATTTGTACTCTCTTCCATAACTCTCTTAACTGCCTTAACTTGATGATCCCTGAAGAAATTTACAGCTGTTACAACTCTGACTTGTACTATCCACAAATGGCTCTGAATCAAGAGCCACAGCTGTCTACTAGATAATGTATATAGTTCAGCCTCCATTGCTTTCGAACAGAATTCAAGTGCAGAATGAATGATAAAGTATGGTGACAGAACATTTGAAAAAAACATTTGAAAATATGTATTTGTTATATTTGGGGGTTTTTAGACACTTAAACCAACAAATAGAGATGAGTTGGACTTCCCTCACACACCACTACTGTAGAACTCTGGAAAACACTATTTTCAGCATTATAAATATTTGTTTATACAACAGGGAATTGTGTCTGAGAGCTATGTTTTTTTAAAAACCCAACAAAACAAACAAATCCTACCAAAAATATGGACCAAGATTTTCCATTTTTAAAGGGTTTTTAAAGTCCTGTAAAGAAAAAATAGTGTACATGCATGAGGGTGGAGAGGAAGAGTGCTACTTTTACCGTTGTGAGCTTCTGATGCATATAGACATCTGAGAGTAAAAGATATTTGAATAATATTGTTTCTGGTTGAGCTTATGATGAAGCTGTGATAATTTTTGTGCTCATTCAACTTTTCTCATTACTGCAGCTTGCTCTTTCCATTTATATTCAGTTGGACAGCTTGCTGCTGAAACACAATCAGCAGAAAAGGCTATGAATATATACTGTTTTTGGAATTTTAGCCTTATTTTTGCCTCCAGGCACACACAGGAGAAAGTAGTGAGCAATTACACATTTTGAGTCCTTACAGATGTAATTCTAATCCTACAAATCTGAAAATAATTTCCCAGAAAAAAAATTAAGCAATTGTTAGTCTGGTTGAAGTTTAGTGTAGGTGTAATGGAAATGATGTGATAAGACCCGTGTCTCAAAGCTAGCTATGGAAATGTGAGTAACATTTTCATGGTAAAATCTTCTCAAACTCACCCCAAAGCAGCCATTAAACTAATCTAGCATTCAGTTCTGTTAACTCTGATTCATACTGATGATATTTCTGTGGACAAAGAAATAAATATGGACAATTTGGGTTGTTTCAAAACTCCTAGGACTTTGGGGTCCAAGTTAGCCTCTGAGGCATATTTCCAAAGAATTTCTTCAAATCATAAAATCATTCAGTGGAAAAGACCTCTAAGATCCTCAAGACCAATTGTCAGCCCAATACTGCCATGCCCACTGCACCATGTCCCAAAATGTCACATCTACACATCCAGGGATAATAACACCTCCAGGGATAGTAATTCCACCACCTCCCTGGCCAGCTTGTTTCAATGTCTGATCACTCAGTAAAGTTTTTTTTTTTCTAATGTTCAATCTAAATGTCCCATGGTGTAATTTGAGGCCATTTCCTCTCATCCTATTGTTAGTTATGTAGGAGAAGACATCTGTTCCCATCTCACTACAACCTTCTTTTAGGTAGTTGTAGAGGGCAATAAGGTCTCTCTTCAGCCTCAGTTCCCTCAGATGCTCTTCGTAAGACTTGTGCTCTAAACCCTTCACCGGATTTGTTGTCCTTCTCTGGACATGCTCCAGCAACTCAATGTCTTTCTTGTAGTGAGGGACCAAGAACTGAACACAGTATTCGAGGTGCAAACTCACCAGTACTGAGTATGGGGGCACAGTCACTTCCATACTTTTGCTGGCCACACTATTACTGCTACAGGCCAGGATGCTGTTGGCTGCCTTGGCTACCTAGATAGAGTGCTGGCTCATTTTGAGCCTGCTATCAACCAGCACTCCCAGGGTCCTCTTCCACGAGGCAGCTTTTCAGTCTCTCTGCCCTAAGCCTGCAGTTTTTCATGGGTTTGTTATGACCCAAATGCTGGACCTTGGTACTTGGCCTTGTCAAACTTCATGCAGCTGACCTCAGCCTACCCAGATCTCTCTGCAGATCTGTAGATCCCCTTGTTCTGCATGTGCTGTGTGATCACACTCAAAATTAACCACTCCATAATCTTGGTCAATAAGCCCAAGATGGCCTCAACCACTACATCTCTTGCCAGTGTTTTTCTTTAAACAGCAGGTCAAACAAGACACCAATGCTGGTAGACTCACTTACCTGCTGTGTCAGGTCATGCTTCCTAGACTGTTTCTTCTCTGCTGTGTTTTTCATGCAGTCTTGATACGTTGTCTTGGTGTTGTTTACTTAAAAATATCTCTGATGCATGTACACGCAAATCAAACTTTCTTACACTTCATCGTATCTACAGAATTGTGCCATCTATTCACTGCTGTCTAATGGCTTTGGGGAACCACAAAACTATGGCTGCTCAGCCAAGAAGTTTCCCAAGAGTCCAGTCTTCTCTTCTGGCCATGTGTAAGGCAGAAGTAAAACAGCAACAAAGGCTTTACCCTCATCTTCAGGGAGGGAGGAATTAAGGAGTTTCCCAATAACAGCTCCTTTGTTGGAGAATGTTGATTAATTTCTTCAAGCATTTAAGATACCACATCAAGCAGTAAACAAGTGCACAGGTTTACACAGCTAATGCTTCTAATCGTCCCTCTCTACTGATGCAAGGAATAAGTGCTCCCACCACAGCCTAAAGGCACCACTTAATATATGTCTGCTGTGTTGTTTCTAAAGGTAGCAAGGTAACAGATGAAATTCACAAAGGAATGTTTTAGCAATGATATGAATTATAGAATCAGTCAGAGTTGGAAGGGACCACAAGGATCATCTACTTAAAACCCCCCTGCTGTGGGCAGGGACACCCTAACCTAGATCAGGCTGGACAGAGCCTCATCCAGCCTGGCCTTAAACACCTCCAGGGATGGGGCCTCAACCACCTCCCTTGGCAACCCATTCCAGGGTCTCACTACTCTCAGGGTGAAGAACTTCCTCCTCATGTCCAGTCTGAATCTCCCCGCACCTCAGCTTTGCTCCATTCCCCCTAGTCCTGTCACTACCTGATAGCATAAAAAGTCCCCAGCTTTTTTGTAGGACTCCTTCAGATACTGGAAGGCCACAATAAGGTCACCTGGGAGCCTCCTCTTCTCCAGACTGAACAGCCCCAACTCTTTCAGTCTGTCCTCATAGCCCTCTGTGCTAGTCTGTGCTCCAGCCCTCTGATCATCCTTGTGGCCCTTCTCTGGACATGCTCCAGCATGTCCACATCCCTCTTGTAGTAGGGGCTCCAAAACTGGATTCAGTACTCCAGGTGGGGTCTCACCAGGGCAGAGTAGAGGGGAAGAATCACCTCCCTTGACCTTCTGGCCACACTTCTCCTGATGCAGCCCAGGATCTGCTTGGCTTTCTGGGCTGCAAGAACACACTGATGGCTCATGTTAACCTTCTTGTCCATCAGCACTCCCAAGTCCCTCTGCTCAGGGCTGCTCTCCAGCCAGTCACTGCCCAGCCTGTGTTTGTGCTTGGGATTGCCTTGACCCAGATGCAGGACCTTGCACTTGGCCTTGTTGAACGTCATGAGGATGGCTTGTGCCCACCTCTCCTGCCTGTCCAGGTCCCTCTGGATGCCATCCCTGCCCTCCAGCATGTCTACTGTACCATACAGCTTGGTGTCATCAGCAAAATTGCTGAGGGTGCACTCAATGCCTTTGTCCATGTCACCCACAAAGATGTTGAACAAGACTGGTCCCAGGACTGATCCCTGAGGGACTCTGCTTGTCACTGGCCTCCACTTGGACATGGAGCCATTGACAGCCACTCTTTGGGTGCGGCCATCAAGCCAGTTCTTTATCCATCTGGTGTTCCACCCATGAAGCCCATGTTTCACCTGCTTTGCGACCAGGATGTGGTGTGGGACAGTGTCAAAGGCTTTGCTCAGGTCCAGGTAAATTACATCAGTTGCTCACCCCTCATCTATTAATGTTTTGACCTGTTCATAGAAGGCCACCAGGTTTGTCAGGCAATATTTGTCCTTGGTGAAGCCATGCTGATTGTACCAAATCACCTCTTCACTATTCTCCTGTCTCAGTAGTGCCTTCAGGAGGATCTGCTCCATTATCTTACAAGGCACAGAGGTGAGACTGGCCTGTAGTTCTCCAGCTCCTCCTTCCTACCCTTTTTGAAACTGGGAGTTATGTTTCCCCTTTTCCAGTCAGTGAGGACTTCACCAGACTGCCAGGACTTTTGGAATATAATAGAGAGGGGTTTAGCAACCTCATCTGTCAGTTCTCTCAGTACCTGTGGGTGTACCTTGTCAGGTCCCATGGACTTGAACACTTTCAGGTTCTTCAGGTGATCACGAACCTGATCTTCACTTATGATGGGCAGTTCTTCCTTTCAGTCCCTGCCATTATCTTCCATGACTCCAGAAGTGTGGCTGGAGTCCTGAAGTAGATTTCTTCTTTATGTCATCCATCCACTTTCAGACACCCAGTGTAATAAAAGAAGTAGACTGAACTAACTGGCCATTTAACACCTGCATTA
>VWZI01005955.1:0-34268 GCA_013396835.1 Psilopogon haemacephalus
TCTGCTCACCACCACGATACCTAACTCTGCTCACCACCACGATACATAACTCTGTTCATCATCACCACGATACCTAACTCTGCTCACCGCCACGATACCTAACTCTGCTCACCACCACGATACCTAACTCTGCTCACCGCCACGATACCTAACTCTGTTCACCACCACGATACCTAACTCTGCTCACCACCACGATACCTAACTCTGCTCACCGCCACGATACATAACTCTGCTCACCGAGAACATATACAACTCTGCTCATCATCATGATACCTAACTCTGCTCACCACCATGATACATAACTCTGCTCACCAAGATATACAACTCTGCTCACCGAGATGTAATTTGCTTAAATCTCTTCCCTATCTTCAGCTACACTTTCACTTCACACTGCAAACTGCCCCCTGCTTATTGTGGGGAATGCAGTGTGCCTGCACCTTGGCAACATCACTGCGCTTTAGTTGTTTAAAAACTTGAAGCCAAAGCGGCACAAGAAGAGTGAAGCTGCCACCTGCACAGCGCTCCCCACTCCCCAAAACTTGTGCTCACCTCCGTCCGTTCTTACCTTTGTGGTTGAAAATCCCTTCCATCTCCATGCTGCTGCGAGAGTGAGCAATGCAGAGGGAGCCGCAGGGCACCAGGCCTTCTGCAGCTGGGGATCGATCCGTGGTTCGAACCAGACACCAGTCTGGCTTGTCATGGGGCCTCTCCACGACCTCCACCGTCTGCCCACGGCGGATTGTCAGCTCGTTACTGTTGCAGGCGGTGAAATCGTGGATCACTACTGTCAGCTCACACCCACCAGACAGCTGTGAGGAGAAAAGAACCAAGAAGAAGCCAGATGAATGCTCGTTACCAAACCATTCGCCCTGCACTTGTTACCTCTTCAGGAATCCTGGCAGGGTTTGTATTTTGGAGGAGGTGGCAAGCTGCTGGGACTTTCCACAGCAAGAAGAGATCGTGTCAAAATCAGGCAGTTCTGGAGCTTTACAATGCACTCCTCACTCTGTGTCTGCCTATGTTCAAAGCACACTGGTTGTGACACTGCTGGGCGGGGGATTCAGAGCAGTTTTTCTTGCTAGGCTGCTCCTTTATGCTGAAAGCTGAAGTAGAAGTTGCTTCAGAATATATTTTATGGGCAATAGTTGGCAACAAAGAGCTGGATATTACTAAAGGGAGTCACTCTTCACCTTTGTTATCTTGCATGTTCAAGACAAAGAGGGATCTTTTTTGAACGAGCCTTACTCCCGCTCCACTCACAGTTTACACGAGCACATCACAAATCACCCAACATACACCAGACATAATTATAAAAATCATGGAATCAGTCAGGGTTGGAAGGGAGCACAAGGATCATCTAGTTCCAACCCTCCTGCCATGGGCAGGGACACCCTACCCTAGATCAGGCTGCCCACAGCCTCAATCAATCAAATCAGCATCAAGTTCTTCCCATAAGGTTCTCAAATACTTTACCACTTGATGTAAAATCCACATGGCCTTACAACGTTCACACTTTGGCCAATTCCCCAAATTAAAACACACAAACTTGAATTAAAAGCATGCAAGGCTTGGGGTTTTCCTCTCCCTTCTTCAAAGTGCTTCATTAGAATTACTTTGCCTACGTTTAAGTTCCCTGTCTTTGATTGTTTCAGCTGCTTTGAAGTGAAATGAAAATGATTATCACAACGTCACTGTGTTCCCAAGGTTGCTCTGCACCAGAACACCAATTCAACTTGTGGAAATAGCCCAGGAAGTCCTTCTCCTTCCGTATGGCAACAGCATTCCATGCTGCTCCAGGTGTGGATGTGTCTGTAGCTCAGGCTGCTTCAGTGCAGCACTCACATCAGATGGTGGGACCGAGCGCACCCCTCGCGAGCTTGCCGACGACACCAAGTTGTGTGGTGCAGTCAGCGTATTGGAGGCAAAAGGAGGCCAACCAGAGGGATCTTGACGGGCTTGAGAGTTGGGCCAGTGCCAACCTCATGAAATTCAACAAAGCCAAGTGCAAGGTCCTGCACCAGGACTGAGGCAATCCCAAGCACCAAGACAGGATGTGTGGAAAATAGAGAATCTGAGAAGGACTTGGTGGCGCTGGTTGGTTGACGAGGCACTCGACATGAGCTGGCAATGCACACTTGCAGCCCAGTAAGCCAGCCCTATGCTTGGCTGTATCAGAAGAAGCGTGGCCAGCAGGCTGAGGGAGGCAATTCTTCCCCTCTACTCTGGCCTTGTGAGACCCCAACTGGAGTACTGTATCCAGTTCTGGAGCTCCCAGCACAAGGAGGAGATGGAATTGTTAAGAGTGGGTTGAGAGGATGACCACAAAGATGATCTGAGAGCTGGAGCATCTCTCCTTTGAAGACAGGCTGGGAAAGCTGGAGAAGAGAATGACTGGGGAAGCCCTTATAGCAGCCTCCTAGTATCTGAAGGGGGCCCACATGAGAGTTGGAAAGTGACTTTACAAAAACAGGTAGTGACAGAACATAGAGAAATGGCTTCAGACTGCAAGAAACTGGACTTTAAATTAGACACCAGAAGGAAACTCTTCCCCAAAAAAGGCTAAAGCACTGGAATGAGTTACCCAGAGAAACTGCAGAGGCTTCAATTCCAGAAGTGTTCAAAGCAGTGCTGGGTAAGGACTTGAACCACCTTGGCCCATTAAGAGGTGTACCAGCCCATGGCATGGGGGTTGGAATGAGATGATTTTTAAGGTTGCTTCCAACTCAAACCCTTCTATGATTCCATGACCTCAGCTGGTATGCAACTTCTGTGAGCTCAGCAATTTTGAACCAGGTCAGTAAATTCCTTCAGCTCAGCAAGGTGATCCTGCAGTGCTCTGTGTTGACAAAGGAGGACAAATACCCTGTGAAAGTGGCAGCTGCAGCAAATACAGAAGCACATGCTACAGCAGCACGCTGCACAGTCCCTGCCATGCTCTTTTTCACTATTATGCTTAGGCTCTTACATGGTTGTCAGCTACTTACATGAACTTTAGCAAAAGGAGGTAACAAACTGCAGTGTTCCTTTCTTAGTTTTTGTTACAATCCTGAAGCTGAAGCAGCAGGCAGAAAGCTTTCTAGGGTGATGCTATTTCTTACCAAGCAAGAAGTTTAGTACAAAAGACAGAACCAGTAAAAACCCAGAAAGCCTCAAAGGCTAATCCAAACCTTTTCTTCAAGACTGCGACAAATGACAGGACCTAACTCCTACTAGATGAGCCTGCAGGAATTCTGGAGCTTTACTATGGCATCTGCCTGTCAATTTAGCCAACTACCTTTGCTTCCGTGTGCATGCAAAGAAGACACAGTTTTCTGGGGGAATATAAAGGCCAGGATGGGTAGAAAACCATCCTGCATCTATCACTTAAGGAAGCTAAACCAGGTTGCATCCATTCAGACCCAGGCTAAAAATGAATTATATAGAAACCATATATATACATACATATATGGCTTCTACTGTATCTCTCCATACAGCCTCAACACCTGAATTACAGGGGGAGGGGAGGGTGTGTATACATCTTCAAAATATGCCTCCTTCTCCCTCAGTAGAAAGTTTCCTGTTTCCCTTATACTCTTTCTCCATGTGACATTAATTTTTAGTCCATACATAACTATGCCAAAGGGGAAAACGTAGAGACCTTTCCCTTGTTTTCTGGTGTTGATTTATGTTCCAGCCTTCTTCAGACACATTCAGAAAACAACTGAAACCATCTGTGTGCCTGATGGGGACTAGCAAAAAAACCTGAAGCACGACTTCACAAAGTGTCCAATGCAGAGCAGATTTTTCTCAGAAGCAATCATGGCAGGCACCAAGGCAGGAACAAATGGACACTCCCAAAACTGCATCTAGTCATTGCATTTTCTCCTACATGCCTGCAGGAGCACAGCTTTGGTGCTCTGCTTGCCTTCCTGATTCTTTACTGACTACAAATACAGATTAAAATATAATTTGTGACCAGTGCAATGACCAAGTTTTGGCCTCTCCTTCCTCTAATTTAAAAAAAAAAAAAAAGTTAGATCTTGCATTGCAATCCAATATGCAGTCACACTTCCATGTATAACAAGCTTCCTGCGTGCCCATGTGCCCACATGTAGTGCAACTCCTCCATGTTTACTGAACACCTCCAGGGAAGGTGACTCCACTGCTTCCCAGGGCAGCTTGTTGTGATGCCTGAACACTTTCAGTAAAAGAAATTTTTCCTAGTACCCAATCTAAACCTTCTCTCGTGCAATTTGGGGTCACTTCCTCTTGGAATGGAATGGAACAGATTAGAATAGATAGAATAGAATAGAATAGAATAGAATAGAATAGAATAGAATAGAATAGAATAGAATAGAATAGAATAGAATAGAATAGAATAGAATAGAATAGAATAGAATAGAATAGAATAGAATAGAATAGAATAAGCCAGGTTGGAAGAGACCTCCAAGCTCATCCAGTTCAACCTAGCACCCAGCCCTAGCCAGTGGCACTCAGTGCCCATCCAGGGTTTTCTTGTATCACTTGAAACCAGGGAGAAGAGACCAAGGCCCAAGTCAGTACAACCTCTTTTGAGGTGGATGTAGAAAGCAGTAAGGTCTCCTCCCCTCAGCCTCCTCTTCTTCAGACTAAAGAATCCTCAGCCACTCAAAACTTAGTGCAGGACTTCTCCACTGCTGCCTAACACTAAATGCAGTGATGTTCTCTACCCAACTCACATTTGTGTCATTACAGAGTGCTGACCATGCACCAGTTTTCCCCTTCTTCCAGACAATCTCTTGTTTCATGGTTTGTTTGCTTTCTGTACCACACTTTCTGACAGCAGCTCCATCTTCCTCACTGATTAAAGGCAGTTGGGCAGCCACGAGTGTCTGTGATTAAGCACATTGCTCAACAGCTGCTAGCTGGAGCAAGAGCAAGAGGCAGGACAGAGACTGACTTGCACTGAAAAGAATTACCAACCATCTAACCTCTAACCCCACATTTAGGCTGAACGAGGGCTTTATATACATCTCACCCATTCTTCTGAAGAAACTCTTCATCTAAACTGAATTAATTATGCATGATGAAAATAAATGAGGCCATGTCTGAAACATGGAAACTGGAAGGACAGAGACAAGATGAGAAACAAAAGCCAGACAGAATTAGAAGTGCAGATTACAAAAGGTGCAAGGTTTAATTAAACAGCTTATCACGGGACATGGTGTTTTGTAGAATATGTTCTTAGTGTAGGTTTGCTGAAGTCAGAGACACAAAATCACTATGTCTGGAAAAGACCTTTAAGATCTTTCCTGGAGAAAGCTTCTTGAGTCCTGTGTCAAGGTGGACAAATGAGAAAGTGGCCCCTAGAAGGTCCCAAAGAGGTTTCCAGGAGGTGTGGTCAGAGCTGGAGTGTGGTGGCTTGGTCTGGTGCCACCAAGCTCCCTGTCCCTGGAGGTGGAGAGGGTCAAGCTGGATGGAGCAGCTCTAAATGAAAATGCAGGAGAACACCTGCTTGGTTCTGTCTTCTCATGCTGCATTGCCTTCTCCCATGGTCCATGGAGGAAGACCAACCCTGCTGCTGGGTCAGGAGCTTGGTCACCTCTGCTCAACCCAACGCTCCACATCTTATCTCAGCGCTGCTTCCACAAGACCCAGAGCCTCCAAATCCCAAATCTGGTGAGGAGCAGCTGGAGGGGGTTGAGGCTGGAGCAGAGGAGGCTGAGGGGAGACCTTCTGGGGCTCTGCAACTTCCAGAAAGTCCAATCACTAACTCTGCCAGGGTCTACTCCATATCCTTGAGCACCATACCTAGACAGTTTTTAAATACATCCAGGGATGTCCATGTGACCACTTCCCTGGACAACCTGTTCCAGTCATTGATAATCCTCTCAGCATAAAAGCTTTTCTTAATGTCTAACCTAACCCTCCCCTAGTGTAACTTGATGTTATTTCCTCTTGTCCTATCAGTGGTGACTTGTGAGAAGAAATCAGTATCCACCTCTCCACAACCTTCTTTCAGTGAGTTGTAGAGGGCAGTGAGGAGTTGTAGAGGGCAGTGAGGAGTTGTAGAGGGCAGTGAGGAGTTGTAGAGGGCAGTGAGGTCTCCCATCAACTTCCCTTTCTTCAGTCTAAAGCCTTAATTTGCCAGAGTATGTGGGAAGATGACCTCTGGCAGTTTTGCCAGACGTTTGTAAAGACTGTTGTCTTTACATCAGGCCATACAACCTCCTCTCATCACCACAAATCAAATTTACTGTACCAAGGTAATTTTTACATTAAGGAGAAGGGAAGGGGAACATGTAGTAAGATTTCTCAATTATTTCAAGCATGAAAATCTGGAATCCCCTTTTAAAATTGAAATAGGTGCACTGTGGAAGAAAAGAAAAACGAGAGACAAATTCAGTCTTGAAGAGTATTTTGCTTTGAGCAGGTAGCTGCTCAGACTTGGTTTCTGACTCTGAAGAGGTGCATACTCAGAGCCACATCTGGATTTTTTTCCCCAGCAGTTTTTCTACTGATGGGAATCTTTTCCACAGTCCCAGCCAATAGACAAACTAAATACTTGGTTGCTGCTTTGGCCCTTTTTCTGTTCTCCAAAGTGCAACAAAAAAGCTTAAAGAAGCACCAGAACAAAATAAAACTTCACATAGACAGCAGTACAAAGTGTTGCCAGCTGGGCAAAACAGACAGTTTCTTAAAAATAAAATATTGCTCCTCTGACCACCCACAGCAGCTAGAAAGATTCCTACTCGTTAGGATAAGCCTCTCATCTCACAGAATTTCTTAGATTGGAAAAGACCTTCAGGATCATTGAGTCCAATCATCTCAGCTACCAAAATAGTAATTTATATTATTCCATGTTTATACCAGCTCACTTAGTGCAAGCATGAAAAGACCTATCAGATTTAGATTTGCTTTCTTCAGCTCCCCCTTACAGTTCCTATGCACCGGATTAAGTTCCAAAGAAAACATTAAAATTAGATCAAGCTCTGAGCCCAGGAACTGTTGAAAGGTGGAACCAATGTGCCAAGTGTCATGTGTTTTATTTGCTGGCCACCTAAAATGCTGGGCACACAGCTGCAGAAGATGAATGGAAGGAACACTGTGAAAGGTGATGGGTGTAACAAGAACACTCACTCAGTACATAAGAGATGCTTTGATGGAGCAGAAATCTCCCTCAAAAAAATTTATTTCCCTCTGGAATTAATTTTACCTTCCAGTATTTCAAGATGAGTGAGTGCTATGGATGTATATAGCATGTCTTGCAAAATAAAGCTATGCTCCATGATACTTAAAGCAGACTGGAAAGGGATCTTAAGTATCTAGTCCAGTTCTTTGTCTTCCTCCAGAGCATAAAATGTGTTTACGTGAATGATTAACACTTAGCCAAATGTTGTTCAAAGGTACCCAGTGGCAGTGCCTCAGCCTTCTCAGCTACTCTGCTTTAGGGATTCATCTTTTCATACCCATAAAAAAAAAATAACTACTATATTTCAGTAAAGATAAGTTCTTTGATGTCATCCCTCTCACTGAAAATATGAGTAAAAGACTGTTCTGTGACTCTCTTGTCATGGTAGACCTGAAGGGTCAAAATAGGCCTGTACATGTGCTGGCTTGCCCAGACATGTTTTTTTGCCTTCTCTCTGTTTTTGGGGAAGAAGCAACTGGCAGGAAAATTGACAAAAGACAATGGTGCCATAGAGTCTGAGCACTCTGGCTGATATAACTTGTTTTCTCCTGCTTGCAACCCGTGGTAAACAAGGTGCACACACTGGCCTCATGCTATGCCTGTGCTGGGCCTATGCTGTCCCTCCATATGGTATAAGCAAACCTGTGCTTTCACCCATATATGGTAAAACTTGGCTTACTGCCACTCTGATTGGATATGCTAATGTCCAAAAGGGTCCAATCAATCTCAGGCATTGATACTAAAAGCAGATAAGCAGGTAGCACAGCTGTGCCTTTGCCATGCTTATGCTTCTGCCATGATCTTGCTATTATTCTGTGTTCTGTATCTGTGCCTGCAATGCCTTATTATTGTTATATAGCAATATAAGCTATATTGCACCCTGGAGCTGTTGAGTCTTTCCAGAAGCAACTTGAGTAGCCTTCATGCAATCAGCAGCATGAGATAGACATCTGCTGGGATACATCACAAGACATCTGCCTGCACCTGCTGGAACATCCTGCATCTCCTGACGACGACCAAGCCTAGAGGTACACGGATTGTTGAAAAGCCAGGAACGGGTCAGAAACCATCTGCCCTCCTATCCTTCACCCAGCAGCCTGTGGAGCCTGGGGTGAACCAGTCTGAGGAATGGCCACAGCCAGCAGCAGCCAGAGGCCAGACCAGCCAGAAACCCTGCAAGTGTTCTGGGTATTTCCAATTTATTGATAACCCCACAAGATGGGAGAAGTAATACTTGTGAATAAGCTTTGCATATTGCCTAGATTCTGCCCAAAGCAGAAGGGGGCTGAATTCCATCTAGTGGCCAAGCAGCACTATTGACCGCAAGAGACCTTCCAGTGTTAGTTGAAAATTGATTGTTTATGCATATTACTTCTAGATCTAGATACTCTTTATGTAATCATTCCACAAAGGCTACAATTGAACCTGTTCAACATTAAAAGCAAATGGTCTGGGGTGGAAAAGTTTGGATATTGGAAATTAATAAACAATATTAATTTTGGAAACCCATCTCACATTAACCATAACCCCCTCCATAACATCTGTGTAGTAGCTTCTGCACAGTTGAAGACCTCAGTTCCTCCTGTCTTTTTTTCCTGACTCTTTAGCCCTAACTCTGCCTTGCCTTTTAAATCATGTTTGGTAGACACCTGACCAGTCTTCCTTTTTCCTTCCTTCCCATGTAATTCTTCTGGTGGACCACTAACTTGTTAAAATTCTAAACTCAGAACCGAACTTGGCATTAGGAGCACCAAGTAAAGAATGAGGACTGTGTCCTACAGCTCAGCATCCTGTTTCCACTATTCGGTATAAGGGTGTCTCCCTCTGCTTCCACAGTTGCATCACACTGCTAAAACGTAACAGCTTGTGAGCTTCTACAGCTTTCAGATGATATTCTCAAAAACTCTTCAACACTCTCACTGTTTTGATAAGTAGTTAAAGATTTGCATCTTTTCACATTAGCTCAGAAGTATTCCTACTGAATTCCATGGTGTTTTGTCAATTCATTTCTGCAATTTGCAAGGCAAAAATTGTGAATTCTAATTCGGCCTCCCAGAGTAGTTTTCAGATGACATGAAGCTCGGAAGGATGTCAGCTTTATAAACATATGGTCCATTGCATCACTCCAGTAATAACTCAAAAGCAAAGTGCAACAGCAGAGTCAGCAATGAGAAGTTACAATTCTAGCCCCAAAAGACAGGGTGGAGAATTAAAAAAAAAAAAAGCTAATCGTGAAGCTATTCTCTCTTACTCTCTGTTAATGCATTCCCAATCATGATGGAAAACAGGAAGCAAGAGAAGAACCTCACAGGGACCATATTCAGCTGTTTACTACCAAAGCTAAGAATTTTTAGCTCTTCAAAGGTTCTCTCTGAAGGAGTGTGAAAGAGTGTTGCATTTTGGATAAAGAATTTCACTCTTGATATTCTCTCTGCAGCTTAGCACTTCTATGCAAAACATTTATTTTAAAAGAATCAACTGTCTGAAAATATAGTTGGAGAAAAAAAGAGAATGGCTCTACTGCACCGTGCATTGGTGTGACACGTTTGGCATTTGTTGTCGTCTTAACTCACAACAGGGGATACATGGGAACAGAAAAATGATCATAGAATCACAGAATGGTTTAAGTTGGAAGGGAGCTCAAAGCTCAGCCAGTTCCAACCCCCCTGTGCCATAGGCAGGGACACCTCCCACTAGAACAGGTAGCTCAAGGCCTTCAGCAAGAGCCTAAGTAATATCCTGCTGTGCATTTTTACCACTTACCTAACACTCTTTTCAATCACTCCAGACCTGTAATGTTTCTCAATCTGGAATCCAAACTCAGTTTGAAACATGCACCAAATCTGCCCAAGGAGCTCCACTGCTCTGTTGGGCTAACCAAACCAACAGAACCTAAATCCGTAATACTGTTTTGTTCCATCTCTGGAAGACATTTATACATCTTTCCAAACTTTCAGGCTGACAAAACATTTTAAATCCCAGACAGACTACAGCTAACAAATTTTCAACGTACAAAGCTGGAGATTACTTCTGATTCAAAAACAATGTGAAGATATTCTACATATTTCACTGATTCCTGCCTATTAATTCATTTTTATTTTGTAGTTTAAAAAAAAGAAAATCTTCTTAGCATATTTAACAAACCAAAAAATATATATAAGAGAAACATGAAACAACACTACTCTGCTCACACACTTTTAAGGAGTTCACAAGAAGGAAATTCCTTCATTGCACATACAAGGAACTCCAGGGTATCTCCTAGCTTTCAGTTTGTTTTTCTTGTCAAAGTCTAACCAAAAAAAAAAAATCATACATTAATGTGAGAACTCAAAAACACTTTAAAAACAACACCATGTTCATTACTCAAACTTAAAACTAAATCTGCTGGAAAATATTTAAACATATCCTTCACTCTTCCATTCCTTCTCCTTTTAACTTATGACTCCTGCTGAACAGGTTGTTGGTGAGATTCCTCTTCATGTCAGAATGGAAGACAATCCTGAGGGCATTTCACTTGGCCAGCTCTTAGCAATTCTCACATGATGCATGAAATGCTGCCAGGAAGGGCAACAGGAGACAATTTGTGCTATTTCCCCATAAATAGAATAGAATAGAATAGAATTTTTCATTTCTCTGACTTTCAAATTTTGAGTTGTAGTGCATTGACTCACTCTCTGAGGTAGGTTTATAATGAGTTATTGGGGGAGGAATCCACTTCTAACCTATGAGAGTATCATCTGTCATTTTTTAGATATTCTGGAAATGAATAATAATAAAACAAGCCAGGTTGGAAGAGACCTCCAAGCTCATCCAGTCCAACCTAGCACCCAGCCCTAGCCAATGGCACCAAGTGCCCATCCAGGCTTTGCTTGAACATCTCTAGGGATGGGGACTCCACCACCTCCCTGGGCAGCCCATTCCAATGCCAATCACTCTCTCTGCCAACAACTTCCTCCTAACATCCAGCCTGAACCTGCCCTGGCACAGCTTCAGCCTCTGTCCCCTCCTTCTGTTGCTGGTTGCCTGGCAGCAGAGCCCAACCCCAGCTGGCTGCACACCCCCAGCTCCCTCAGCCTCTCCTCTTGGGGCTGTGCTCCAGGCCCCTCCCCAGTCTTGCTGCCCTTCTCTGGACACCTTCCAGCACCTCAACATCTCTCTTGAATTGAGGGGCCCAGAACTGGACACAGCACTCAAGATGTGTCCTGAGCAGTGCTGAGTCCAGGGGCAGGATAACCTCCCTGCTGCTGCTGCCCACACTGCTCCTGCTCCAGCCCAGGATGCCATTGGCTCTGCTGCCCACCTGGGCACACTGCTGGCTCCTCTTCAGCTCCTATCTCACAGCACCCCCAGGTCCCTCTCTGCCTGCCTGCTCTCAGCCACTCTGTCTCCAGCTTGTAGCACTGCCTGGGGTTGTTGTGGCCAAAGTGTAGAACCCTGCACTGAGCCTTGTTCAATCTCATCCCATTGGCCTCTGCCCACCCATCCAGCCTGGCCAGGTCCCTCTGCAGGGCTCCTCCTACCCTCCAAGAACTCCACACCTGCTCCTAGCTTGGTGGCATCTGTACACCACAAACAGCTGATAGAATTGTCAAGGCTGGAAGGGACCTCAAGGATCATCTAGGTCCAGCCCCGCTGCCATGGGTAGGGGCACCTCACACTACATCAGGTTGCTCAAAACCACATCCAGCATGCCCTTAAAGACCTCCAGGGATGAGGCTTCCACCACCTCCCTCGGCAACCTGTCCCAGTGTCTCACCACCCTCAACATCCGATCTGAATTTATCCACTTCATGTTTTGTTTCATTCCCCTTAGTCTTTTCACTTCCTGACATCCTAAACAATCCCTCACCAGGTTTCCTCTAGGAGATTCCTTCCGATATTTGAAGGCCACTGATATGGGGCAACAGATGAGCACAGCATGGATGGAGTGAATCAGCTCCATTTTAAGTGATGCAAAATCCAGCCAAGCTGTATGCACATAACTTAGTATCTCAGACAACACTCAGGGAAATTAGAAGCAGCAGGTCTTACTATTAAGCAGGTATAAAAAAAGAAATCAGCAAAAGTGTTTGCTAGTATACACAGCATAATTGTTATAAATCACGATACAGTAAGAATGCTAAGAAAAAAAACCAGCAAAGAGTCATCAAAACTTTTTTTTCCCCCTCTAACCAACCATTTTTCTCACAGATTGCACACACAAGGTGAAAACTTTGGCTATTTCTAACGAACACAAAAGCACCCCTAAGCACCTTGTCCTTACCACCTTTTGCCTTTCCTCTTCCTAACATGGGAAAAAGCAAACTATACATTTTAAGCAGTGTGGGAAAATACAGACAGCTGAGCTCTTAGATGATGAGGTGAATGGTCACAACCATTATACTTAGAACATACTCACTTAGCTCTCCTGTAACATATTGGTTATTTACCTGTAGTGTCTGAATGTCTTATTAGAACAATTTTATATGATGAGGTAATAGGCCAGAAATCTCTAATCATGTTTTCAAATAAATTTCTATGGAGTTTCTATGTTTTCATTCACTCTTCTGTTTGACAAAAGTCCAATATCCATCTCTACCTTGACCCAATGTTGTAAAATTTGTCCCTTGATAAAAATCTTTCAATTCCAAAGTAACAGGTTTCACAAAAATTTGTGTTCTTTCAATGCTCATCTTTCTTCAACCCGGGACAAACTGTGGCTGTGATATCACTATGAGCTAACACTGCCAGAATCCACCTGTAGAGATGGAGGAAATGCAACACTAGCACAAGTATCTCATGAGAGTCTTGTGGGCTACTTCTCTTTAACATTGTGAGCCTCATCAGCTCTCATGAAGAAAGTGGACACTCTTATTCTCTATGGGGGTGCTGGTGGAGGAGAAGCTGAAGATGAGGCAGCAGTGTGCACCTGCAGGGCAGAAAGGCAAGCAGAGGCTGGGCTGCAGCAGGAGCAGTGTGGGCAGCAGGGCCAGGGAGGGGATTCTGCCCCTCTGCTGTGCTCTGCTGAGAGCCCACCTGGAGTAGTGCATCCAGTGCTGGAGCCCCTGGGACAAGAGGGATGTGGAGATGCTGGAGGTGTGCAGAGAAGGGCCCTGAGGATGCTCAGAGGATGCAGCAGCTCTGCTGTGAGCACAGCCTGAAAGAGTTGGGGCTGTGCAGGCTGCAGAAGAGGAGGCTCCCAGGGGACCTTCTGGTGGCCTTCCAGGATCTGAAAGGAGGCTACAAAAAAGCTGGGGAGGGACTTTTGAACTGTCAGGGAGTGACAGGACTGGGGGGAATGGAGCAAAGGTGGAGGTGGGGAGATTGAGGCTGGAGGTGAGGAGGAAGTTGTTGAGCATGAGAGTGGTGAGAGGCTGGAATGGGTTGCCCCTGCAGGGAGGTGTTTGGGGCCAGATCCCTGGAGGTGTTTTTGGCCAGGCTGGCAGAGGCTGTGGGCAGCCTGCTCTAGGGTAGGGTGTCCCTGGGCATGGCAGGGGGGTTGGGACTGGATAATCCTTGTGGTCCTTTCCAACCCTGACTGATTCTATGATTCTGTGAATACTGGATAATATTTTTCCTTCACAAAAGTTCCTACATGGCAAGAGGCAACCTCAAGCTAATATAAAAAGAAGATGTTATCCTTTCAGGGAGGCTGATACTGACATCAAGAAAAATTCTGTGCTTAAGTATCAAATCTTTGAACAAACTGGAGAAGAGAGGGGACCAAAATGGTTTCAGTTTTGAACAGTGTAATTCCTGCATGACCTGTGAGATTGAAACAATCACCCCTGCTGCCTTGTGATATCAAGGTATTTTTTTTACTGTATACAGCTATTTTTAAGAGACTAATCTTGGGCCCCAGCTCACGCCAGGGGATGAAGCACTTGCTCTTAGAACAGATCACCCAGCGGGTCACCTACCTTGTCGCTGTCTAGCGTGTTCTGTGACGTGCGTGAGGCAATGGAGATGGTGTCAGGCTGGCTGCTGCCATCTCCCTGGCTGTCCAGGTCCTCGCCGTCTCTGCAAAGTCAATCAATCAGTTCTCATTACAACAGCAGCAATGTGCAGATTCTAATGTGCCAGTTTCCTACTTGCAACTCCAACAAAGGGGTACTGTGAAGGGTTAAGCCCACCTGGAGCCTTATCCTGACTCCTCCCTGGGGGTGGTCTGACCCTTCCCCCAGGTGTCCTGTTTAGCTCCCTCCCACTTCCTGCCAAGGACTGATTAAAAAAAAAGAAAAAAGAAAAAAATAAAAGGGGGACATCTTGTCTTTGCTCTGTGTGCTCCTACCTGCCTGCCTGCACAACTCCTTGCTGTTCTGCTGCCAGATCACCACCTGCTCTCCAGCCAGCATGTGGGGATAACAGCCATTTCCTTTGGAACTCTTAACCAACTGCTTTTTATCACCAAAATCGTGCATCTTGCTTCATCCACCATCCAATCATCAATTCCAGCACTTGAACTCCACTCCCATCTGATGGGTTATATTCTGTTACTGTGTATTTTGCTCCCTTTACCATCTGTAATTCTACTCATTCTCCATACTCTGTATTCTGGTTCCCTTTTTTCCCCACCTTCTATAAAACTCCCCTTACCTCCTATTTATTGTTAAAGTTTATCTCTTTTTTTTTTTTCTTCCAAATCAAATTGAGTATTTATTGAACTTCTTTGAGCTCAGGGTGGCTAGCCTAAACCCAATACAGGTATGTTGCAATGGACACCAGCAATGGGCACCAGCCAGTCAAACTAATACAAAAATCAAATATTCCCTTGTTCCTACACTTGAAGAGAACAGATTTGTCTGCTCAAAGTGGACATTAGGCAGAAGTAAGACCACAACCAAAGAGCCAGAACTATGGCAAGAAACTTGCACAGCCACTTAGGCAAAGGCAGCAAGCAGAACACTCACACATTTTAAGCTCCATGAAAGGACCCCTGAATACAATTTTGTAAAAGATCTAAAATGAATAGCCTGTCCTCTACTGCAGTTCCAAATCCCTTCTGTAATGGCTCAGCAAACGTACACAAGTTCACGGATCACTCAGAGCAGCAATTCAGCACTTCAGGAAACTGGAAGATAATTGTAAGATAAAGCTGGCCAAAATGAATTGCTTTGGCCAAGTCACTAAAAGCCATTAGAAAGTCAACAGTAGAGAGGAGAGAGTGATGCTGAGCACTTAGAGACCTCAGATGAGTTTAAATAGTGCTTACCTTCTTCCTTTCTGTTTGGTTGTGGGTGCGGTTTTGGGGATGTGGATTGGCTCTTTCAAAGCTCCTTTCAGATGAATGGTCCTTTCCTGTATTACTTCCCGGATGTGTTTGATCCAGTCCTGTTTATTCTCTATGCTGGATGCCTTTGACATGCAAAAGAAGCAAAACCCCCACAATGGACTACTATAGCTGAGAAGATCTACACACATAGGCAGCTAATAAACATTCAGAAGGAGGGATAAAGAATTACCCTGGGAACAATCTTTGAAAACATAAACAGAGCAAAGGAAACTCATGGCAGTTCTCTTAATTTTGAATTGCAAACACTACTTTACACTTCCTAACAATATTAATACTCTTCATTTAAAAAAAACAAAACATTTTATTTTAGATTCAGATTCCTCTTACATTAACTTTAAGGCTAAAGCCATGTGTGCATCTCATGCAGGATAAGATGGACTGACTGACTTAAGGATTCCAGCAATAAACACCTTGAATATTGGCATTTTAAATTTCAGCTATATTTTAGGTCAATTCAATTCAAACATCAATTCAAATCAGAGCATCAAAATCTTCATGTCTGGAAGCACAGCTTGCACCTTCCCTTTTGCTGCTTCTGCTGTGCCTGCTGCTGTTTTCCCTCACCACGGTTTGGGCTGCTGCTGCTTTTGCAGCTTGACTCCATCCCCATCTTCTGGAATATTGTTACATTTAAACTGTAAAAAATGCAATTTCATTGTTCTGACTTTCAAATTTTGAGTTGTAGTGAATTGATTCCCTCTCTGAGGCAGGTTTATAAGGAGTTATTTGGGATTCAGTGCTAACGTATCACAGTATCATCTGTTATTTTTGAGATACTCTGGAAATGAATAATAGAATAAGCCAGGTTGGAAGAGAGCTCCAAGCTCATCCAGTCCAACCTAGCACCCAGCCCTAGCCAATGGCACTCAGTGCCCATCCAGGCTTTGCTTGAACACCTCCAGGGATGGGGACTCCACCACCTCCCTGGGCAGCCCATTCCAATGCCAATCACTCTCTCTGCCGACAACTTCCTCCTAACATCCAGCCTGAACCTGCCCTGGCACAGCTTGAGGCTGTGTCCCCTCCTTCTGTCCCTGGCTGCCTGGCAGCAGAGCCCAATCCCAGCTGGCCACAACCTCCCTTCAGGGAGCTGCAGACAGCGATGAGCTCTGCCCTGAGCCTCCTCTTCTGCAGGCTGCACACCCCCAGCTCCCTCAGCCTCTCTTCACAGGGCTCACCCATTGAGCCTGGCCAGGTCCCTCTGCAGGGCCATCTATCTGCCCAACCTGTAACCCCATTGCTTAATCCAATTTAACCCTGCACCTGAAATGCAATTAAATACAATTTATTACAGATCTAAATAAAATTATATAACTGTATACTTTTCTTAATTGCTGTGTCTTGAAATATCTGCTTTTGAATATATTATAAATATTTAATATGCTATAAATGCTTAATAACCTGGGAATGTAAGGGGGCAGAGGAAGTCACAGGAACAGATGAATAATTAGGAAAAAAAGATATTTGTTGTCTTTTACAAACAAAAATATTAACAAAACAAAATAATAAGTTTTGATAAATCTTATATTTAGGTTTTCATGGCATTTACTCATAATAATAAAGAGCTAAATAAGTGCTCCTTTCCAACATTCAAATCCAAACAAATAAAAACAAAACAAAAACAGAATTACAGAGAACATCCAGTTGGAAGAGGCCTGAAAGATCATTCAGTGCAATCTTCCATCCAGGACTGAAGGACCAACACTAAACCATGTCCCTGAGCACCAGGTCTACAGGCTGCTTAAGCACTTGCCCCTTCTGGGGCTCTGCTTTCTGAAGAGTCTGCAGCTACCACAGCTCTCCAGCTATAGGATTCACCCCACCATGCTTCTGTCAGGGCAAGGATAGCTTCCCTGCTCCACAACAGCTTCCCATTTTTCTTGCTTGTTCTGTGTGTTGGCACAGATGCACTTTAGCCAGGGCTCCTTTTTGTGGTGGAGGGAGCTGCTCCCTGCTTGATTGCTCCCAGGCACTAATATGAGCTCATTAATGGCCCTTGCAACCTCCTTATCTCATGGCCCATTATCCCTTGCCTCCCCTGAGGAAGCAGTGGATCCATCACACCATCCCGCAGGTGTCCCAAGCTTGTCTCCACCAAGCCTGGTCCTTTCCCTCTCCCTCTTCCATTCTAGTTTAAAGTTATGTCAACTCCCATGCTTTTGGGTGGTGTGTAGCCTGTCTGCTGCTAGAAGGGCTGGTGTCCTGCAAAATGACCCAAGATCAAAACCTCCAAAATCCTGCTGGCAGCATCAGGCTTAAAGAGTCTTCTTCAATCTATTGGGGTTGGTCCTTGCTACTGGGACAGAGGAGAACACCACCTGTGTTCCTGAGCACTGGAGCAATCTCCCCAAAGCCCTTAAGTTTTACTTTAACTGTCTTTGGACTTCTGTCTTTAACCTCATCACTCCCAATCTGCATAACCAGCAGGGGGTAACAATCTGATAGCCTTACCAGACCGGGCAGTGTCTTACAAAGGTCCTCAAGCCATGCCCCCCACAGGCAGCAGATCTCCCTCTGGAATGGATCTGGTCTACATAGGGGGCCTTCAGTTCCCTTGAGAAGGGAATCCCTTACTACTACTACCAAAACACAACCTCCCAAACCACAAAACTGTTGCAAAGTTATTCTACATACAATTATGTCTGTCCAACATCCATCACCCAAGTTAGCTCAACATCCCATGCCCTAAGTAAAGAGAACAACAGAAACACCTTCAGGTGGTGCAGAACCCTTCCACAAAACCCCTTCTACTGCTCTAAGCTGTCTGCAAGCACTCTCTGTCAAACTATGGCAGTACTAAGACTGAACAAATAATACAACTTGTGTGTGAAATACACCACCATGATGTGATTTGTCAGTGGCTTGCCAGCTGCTCTACCAGCTAGGGGCTGAGCCTTCAAGTTCTACAAGAGGAGCTTGGATCTAACAGGGTAAGACAGGATCAAATCTCTTCCTACCCTGATTTGTGAAAGCAACTTTGTTTAATTCTCCAGCAGACCATGAGAAGTCCTGCCCGTTGTCAGGCACACAGGTTAGGTACAGACCACATCCCTCACACACACAAAATCATCTCTAGTTGCTGTCCCTCTCAAAGCAGGAAAAGTCTTTGCTTGCTGTCTTCCCAACAAGTAACAACGACAAGACTTAGTACAGACTACACAAATACATCTGCTAAAATTACCTTGAGGACGATCTTGTTGTCTGAAGTTGGTGTCCTTCCAACCCATAGAGCAAACTTGCAGGGATCTCCTTCTACGTGTTCTGTGACACCCAGTTCAGAGGTCTGAAATCAAGCAGGACTTGTTAGGACAAGAAGGCATTTTTTTCCCTCAGAAGCCACAAAAAGATGCTGATGTTCTAAACAATTGAGATCTGCTATTTAAAGATACATAAAGATATTTTTAGAGGCTTCAGGCTAAGTTGTGTGCTACAAAGAACCCTGTATTCTGGTGGCAGTGGTGGACTTTTTTTGGAAAAGGAAGAACTGCAAGCTAACCAGTAAACAATAAACAATAGCATTTATGATTTGAATACCAAATAGATTCTTTTACACTTTTAGACTTGACAACAAAATCCTTGAAATTCTGGAAAAAAAAAAAATGCTTGTTAAGTGTTGACTTCTCTCCTTGTGGATTGCTACCAGGGAACACTCTCTACTTCTGTATGCTCTCAGAGAAGACAATGGGTCTAAATCTCTGATGTGTCTTCTGCCAAAGAAACCCTTCCTAGTGCATTTCCTTCCTTAAATGTGAAACGAGTTGGTCTGTCTGACATACGTTGTGCAAGTTAGCTCAACATCCCATGGGCTAACTAAAGAGAACAACAGAAACACCTTCACGGGGCAGTGTGTACACAACCCTTCAACAAAACCCCTTCTACTGCTCTAACCTGGCTGCAAGCACTCTCTGTCAAACTATGGCAGTATTAAGACTGAACAAATTATACTACTCAGTGATGTCAGAATTCATGCCTGGCAAATCTGGGGACTTTCTATGATGAAGTCACAGCAGAGGTGGACAAGGGAAGGGCAACTGATGGCATCTACCTGGACCTGAGTAAGGCTTTGACTCTGTCCCATATGACATCCAGGTCACCAAACTGGAAAAAAACAGCCTGGATGGGTGGTAAGTGTTGACTTCTCTCCTTGTGGATTTCTACCAGGGAACACTCACTATTTCTGTATGCTCCCAGAGAAGATCATGGTTCTAAATCTCCGATGTGTCTTCTGCCAAAGAAACCCTTCCTAGTGCATTTCCTTCCTTAAACATGCAACACAGCTTCCCTGAAGGGTTCTGTGGACAAATATGTTAGCAAGTGTTCAGGAGTGTTCTAACTTCAGCTGATTCTCATCCCAAATGTTTTCACTTTCCAACTAGAACAACATCTCAGCTGTGTGAATTTGGCTTTCAGTCAAACAATAGGCTCTGCTCAAAAAAAAAACCCAAACAAAAACCCAACTAACAAATCTATTTCAAAGTGTAAGAAAGCTTACTCCAAAAGACAGTTGCCAAGCAGTTTTACCTTACAAGCAGCTCTGTGTTTCCCTCATATGCATCACCACATGCACAGACACAGTTCATAACAAGAGATGTCAGATGCACAATACATAAGTAAAGGTAATACTTTTGTTTCACTGGCATGTCTTGTTTGCTTGTTTGGTTTTGGGGTGTTTGGGGTTTTTTTGTTTGTTTTTTTTAGCCAACACATCTAGCCTCTCAGCTTCACCATATATGTTTTTGTGAAATGGACTCATCTTCACTGAAATACTTAAAAACCTGTGATGCATTTTAAACTTGCCTCACCAATGACACAACTGTGTTAAAAGCCTTGTCAAATGCTTAATCCAATGCTATATTCTGCAAATCTAAGAAAATATCCCCCCACTACATTGCCTAATATAAAGCCTGAAGGGGCAAGATGGTACAATTTCTACCATGGCTTGTCTCTAAGAGTCTGTGCCACTTACAAGCCTCGCTACACTTGTCAGTGTGGGAAGGACAATGTCACAGAGGTCTGTACAGTAAGGACTGGCAAAGAGACAGAACTTTTTCACTGTCCCTTTTCAATACACTAGAATAGAAAAGGATAGGATAGGATAGGATAGACTAGACTAGACTAGACTAGACTAGACTAGACTAGACTAGACTAGACTAGAATAGAATAGAATAGAATAGAATAGAATAGAATAGAATAGAACAGAACAGAATAGAATAGGAGTAAGACAGGTTGGAAGAGACCTCCAAGATCATCCAGTCCAACCTATCCCCCAGCCCTAGCCAATGGCACTCAGTGCCCATCCAGGCTTTGCTTCAACACCTCTAGGGATGGGGACTCCACCACCTCCCCTGCAGCCCATTCCAATGCCAATCACTCTCTCTGCCAACAACTTCCTCCTAACATCCAGCCTGAACCTGCCTTGCCAATACAACTTGAGGCTGTGTCCCCTCATTCTGTTGCTGGTTGCCTGGCAGCAGAGCCCAACCCCACCTGGCCACAACCTCCCTTTAGGTAGTTGCACACAGCAATGAGCTCTGCCCTGAGCCTCCTCCTCTCCAGGCTGCACACCCCCAGCTCCCTCAGCCTCTCCTCACAGGGCTGTGCTCCAGACCCCTCCCCAGCCTTGCTGCCCTTCTCTGGACACCTTCCAGCACCTCAACATCTCTCTTGAATTGAGGGGTCCAGAACTGGACACAGCACTCAAGATGTGGCCTGAGCAGTACAGGGGAACAGTGGTAAGCATCAAGTGAAAGTAATGGAAGGGAGTCAGGTAAGCCTGTGCCTGACATGTAGTTGAGGGATGCAACTGTTTGTAAAGGACACTGTAAATGCAGAGACTGCATAAGGTCCAATAAAAATCTGTTGCAGCTCTTGCATGCATAGAAAACACATTCAGGTGGGGAAGCCTTTGCCAGTTAGTGGTGCCTGGGAGAGTATCCTGGCAAAGTAACATCTGCTTGCCTTGCTGCCATACTCCTCAGGCATTTGCTTTTGGAGTCTACCTCTTGCCAAAGGAGTTCATGGACACGTTTTTCCACTAGTATGAGTCACACCACTGAGTACCTCGTGCTGGCAAAATCAAGAGGATCATCATGCCTAAAGGACTTCAGTTTTGTAAAAGCACCTTCCAGAGGCTGGAGACAGAATAATGTACAAAAAAGAAACCCTTAGCTCAAACTGGTTTGCAGGCTTTAGATATTCTAAAGATCAAGTTGTAACTACTGCTACAATGGCAAAGTGCACTACAGGATGCTTTGCCAAGAGTCTGAAGACAAGGAGAACGCTCAGATTTTCAAAATGAGGCACAATGACAGCCTTCAAGATTTCCAACAATGCTGCTAGAACCCAAGGCTCTTACTAAGTCTCTGCTACAGAGACTTAGGTTCTGTCACCCTTCCCACATAATACCTTGGGGCAATTGGTATTACCTTCCAGTACACCAGAAGCTCTTTGTATTTCAGGTTTTGGGGAGCACCAAAGACAGGTGTGATCAATGAAACAGCTGCAGTTGTGCTACCTGCTAGTAACCTCTTACCAGGAAGGAGCGTAAGTGTTGGAAATAAAAGGGCAGAATATGCAAAGTAAGATACGTAGAGAAGGGCTCTTTGAAACAACCTGTTTGACCAGTTTGGTCACAGAGGTGTAAATGGGGAAAGATGAAGGAAAACATCTCAAGCAGGGAGAAAAGACTCAGCATATATATATATATAAAAACACCATGTTGACTGAGTCATATAACACAATAGGATGAAAAGAAGAAGGATGAAAAGAAGAAGGATGAAAAGAAGAAGGATGAAAAGAAGAAGGATGAAAAGAAGAAGGATGTCTTACTGTGTGATTTTGAAATACAATTTCAAGTACTTGCCTAAAAACTGTCTGGTGGAGAAGCAAATGTTGCCTCTGACAGATGCAGACCAAACCAAGGGAGTCTGTCTGCTTTCTCACTTGGCTACCTCAGTTTACAAAGCATGAGTACTGCTCTAGGCCAAGGCATCCAATGAGACAGGAAGGTAAATGTGCTGGTTTGAACTGATTGGAGGATTGGAACGAGACATTAGACCATAGGCTGGGAAAGGGAAACATTCCAGTGGCTCCTTCACTCAGTTGTTGACTGAAATGGGATAAAGTTAGAATCGAAACAAAGCTAACTCAGACTGCTTTGAGCCGTGGCTGCTGCTGCATCTCTCTCCCTGCTTTCTTAGCTGGATTTGAAGAACTTCATTAACTACTGTCCTGCTCCTAACCCCCCTTGGCCAATCTACCTTTGCTTATCTGGCACATAAGACATATAGTGAGATAAGATTGGGAAGTGAGGAAGGTGGTAGGGTGGTTGGGAACCCCTCTTAGGGACTCTGCTCTCTGGCAGGGCTGTGGTGTTTCTGTATTACCTTTTCACTGTATCTATCTGTAAATATCTGTTATACCTTGTAAATATCTGCTTGGATATTGTGCAAAGCTGTAAATATAAAGCTTCATTTCCTTAACTTCCAGCCAACTGAATTCTAGCCTGGGTTACTTCAAAGTGTGGGGGGCAGGGAACTGCCAAACCACCACAGTAAGGGCATGAATTTCAGGGTCACATTTTGCAAAAATTGGTACATGTGAAGAAAGAAAGAGTAGATATTTCAATTATTTTTTTAATCAGAAGTAAAAGCATTCTCATCTTTCCATCCTCTTCCATGCATTTCAGTAAACCATAAGAGGTATCAATTTAGTTACAAAACTTCATTGAAAGACTGCTAGTCTCAGTAAGCATCCTGAAATGATCTCTTCTCTAAGAAGGAGCTCCTGCTTTTCCATTCCAGTATGAGTAGGGTATATATCAAAATGAATCCTTAGCAGAAACATTACCACAACAGAAAGAGTAAACAAGCAAGAGGAAAGAAGCTTTTCAGCTCTTTCCATCCTTCAGCTTTACACAAATAAGCCTTCAAGAACCAGCAAATAAGACAAGACTAGTTCAGCCCAATCTTGGTTTGCCTTTGTTCTGACACACCAGAGTTCACCTGCAGCCTTTGGCACTTGCTTTCTGTACTGGTAGGGCAAAAATCCTGCCCAAATTAGTTCAAACCCCTGCTCTGTCCCTCCTCCTGTAGCAAAGTCCAGGGGGTGCAGGATGTGAGCAGGCAATGAGGGTTTGAATGAAGAAGGCCTCGTGGCACATGACCAAGTCAGGTGCATTGTGCTGTCCCTCAAGTGTTAGGATGGGCACCTAGGTGCAGGACTTTGAATTCACTGGCCAAAACAATAGATGCTAATGCCTATTGGCCAGTTCCACCCTTCAAAACAGTGTATTTAAGGGGGTGATTTAGAGCCACTGCTTCTTTTCCTGCTGCTTCCACCAGGACCAGAGGCCTATTGGCAGCTCTTTCACAGTGGCCACCTGTTTGCAGCCTGCATTGCAGCCTACAGCAGCACAAGAGAAACCTTTTTCTGCTCTCCCCAGGACACTCTGTGCCTATCATGTCTGTGAGTACAGGTGGGGTTAGGATTTCCCCTGTTTACCAAGTTCTGACTGTTGAAGCTGTTTAGGCTCTTTGATTCCTTGTTTATTAATAACCTTTGTGTAACTGCCTCTTATCGACCGAACATCCAAGGAACCTCAGGGAATGTTCCTGAAATTTTGATTATTAATAATAATAGTAAAAATATTATTCATAGAATATTATTAATAATTAATAACATATTATTAATAATCACAACGCTTCCTCTCTGCTCTTTCTCCTCAAAAGCATGACACAGCAGCAAACATTTAGGATTCAGACTGCACCTTCTAAGGCTGTTCTTTCAGTGTTCTCCAGGCTCATTTAAGTAGTCTGAGCTTAGCCACAGCCTACTCTAGGCAGTTTTCCAAACGTGCCCACTTGTTGTCCCATACTTACAAAGAGTTTACTCTTGTAAATGTACTTGCTCCTTCCACTGGAGTCCTTTACTTCTTTACTGAAAACCAAGGACATCTCAAAAAGGAAAAGATGCCTCTCTCTCCCCTTTCGGATTAGAGTTTTTGGGTCCCAGACCTGGAAGGACTCTTGAAGGATAAGCTCTCCCTGAGATTCTATATTTTCATCAAAGCCTAAAAGGAGAGAGAGAGAGAAAAGGTTCACTATGAAAAACTGATCATACAAGGAAATTAAAAACCACAGTTTCTCTTTGTTAAGTCATATGATTTCTCTTCCCAGCCTCCCCTCACCCCAATACAGTTTGCAAAACACAGAATTCCAAGGAAGCCTTACTGCAAACAAGACTTGGTTTCAACACTGGAATATATTAAATACAACTCTAGCACAAATCTACGCCTGAATTTAGAGATGTAACTCTTTTCATGACGAAAATTATTTCTCTTATCAACTTTTTGCCTTTGTAGTAGGTGAACTATTTACAAGGAGAGAAAGAGCACATCAGGGTTGTTTTGTCATTGGCAGCCTCCCACATGCCACCTCTGCTGGCCATACAGTTCACCTAACATATATGCAGTGACCATGCAAACATGTTCCAACAGGGCAGCCTGACATTGTCATGCCAGCACTGATCCAACAAAGGAGTAACAGCTGAATCACTGAGCTTGAGATACAAAGATTATCAACAACTTCACTTTTGTTGTAGTGGCTCAGTGTTTTCCCAGTTTAGTACACAGCCTTAAGCTGCAGGACAGAGTTCAGAGAGTGGTGATCAATGGTGCCAGGTCCAGCTGGAGAGCTGTAACCAGTGGAGTCCCCCAGTAATCAGTGCTGCGTCCAGTTCTGTTCAACATCTTCATCAACATTGATGAGGGCACAGACAGCAGTTTGCTGCTGGCACCAAACTGGAAGGCTTGGCTGAGGCAGCTGCAGGCTGTGAGGCCATCCAGAGAGACCTGCACAGACAGAGCTGGGCACAGAGGAACCAAATGAGGTTCAACAAGGACAAGTGCAGAGTCCTGCACTTGGAGAGGAAGAATAAACTGCAGCAGGACAGGCTAGGAGGGGACTGCTGGAGAGCAGCCCCAAGGAGAGGGAGCTGAGAGTGCATTGGAGAACATCCATGGCACAGCAATGTGCCCTGGGGGACAAGAGGGACAAGGGGGTCCTGGGGTGTATTAAGAAGAGTGTGTCCAGCAGATCCAGGGAGGTTCTCCTCTCGCTCTGCTCTGCCCTGCTCAGACCTCATCTTGAGCACTGCCTTTAGTTTTGGGCTCCCCAGTTGCAGAGGGTCAGGGATCTGCTGGAGAAGGGCCAAGGGAAGGCTGTGAGGATGCTGAGGGGACTGCAGCAGTGGCTGGGGAGGAGAGGCTGAGGGACCTGGGGCTGCTTAGTCTGCAGAAGAGAAGACTGAGAGAAGATTTAATAAATGTTTATAACTATCTGAGGGAGGGTTGGGGGTGGTGGGACAGGCTCTGCTCACTGCTCCCTGGGATAGTATAAGGAGCAATGGGTGTAAGTTGCAGCACAGGAGGTTGCAGCTCAACACAAGAGGCAACTTCTTGACTGGAAGGGTCCCAGAGCACTGGCACAGAGAGGCTGTGGAGTCTCCTTCTCTGGGGACTTTCAAGGCCTGTCTGGATGTGTTTGTGTGTGATCTGTGCTAGATTGTCTGGTCCTGCTCTGGCAAGGGGGTTGGACTCAATGATGTCCTTGGGTCCTTCCCAAGCCCTGACACCCTGTGATAGCAGCAACTAGTCCAGTACACTCTTCTGGGTGGCACTAAGCTGCATTTTAGAGAGACACAATTCTAAAACACTTGGAGATGTTGTCTGAAAACAACTTCTCACTGCTCCAAAGAAAGAATCCGAACACTATTTGAGGCAAGCTGCATCAGGATGTTCATTCAAAACCCTCCAGAGATATAAAGAGGAAATGTGCTCTCTAGGTGCATTTGTTTAACATGGGGTGACTCAACACCTCATGCATGATTCATTACAAAGCCAACTGCTGTAACGGATTAGGATATTCTATGGAGTTGCATTCCCATTGTTAGAAGGCTATGAGTAAGGCTGGCCAGCATTTACACCAGCACCAGCTCCTGAACAAAGCCTTTGGAACTGCAAAGCGACCAACCACACTGCTCTTTAAACTCAGAGAGGTGATTTTGAGCACTGCCATGATCAGGGATCACAGGTCAAGCCAGAACGAGCTTTATAGTAACCTGCAGCATAATGAACATGCCATGACCAAGCTCCACACTGTAAGGCAGAAAGGAGAAGGAGGAATCCTGACTAAAAGTACCTGTATCTTTGCCAACTTTAGAAGCAGAGATACTTCACCTTGTTTAAAAATGTTTGGATGTCAAAGAAAAACACTTTTGTTATGAAATACATGATGGCATCATTAGAAACGATAATGTGCCAACTGCAACACAGATCTTGGCAGGATGCTGTGTGAAGCACATGGAAGCAATGGACCTCTCCTGTCTGCAGTGAACATGATTATGCTGCTCTGGCTCAGGCTCAGACTAAATTGGCTTATGGTGACATTTTACTGCCAGAAGATACATTTCATTTCAACCAGAAGTCTGTTACAGAAGACAATTATTTCATATATAAATCAACAACACTACCCCAAAAACACTCCTATAAAGAAGCCAAGAACACAGGCTGGAAAATGTAGCTGAACCTGCCACACTTGAACATTCATCTATTATATTTCAGGTGAGTAGTGCAAAACTTTTTTAATCAAAGTGGAAAAATAACTCCCATTTTCAGAAAGGGTAGGAAGGAGGAGCTGGGGGACTCCAGGCCAGTCAGTCTCACCTCTGTGCCTGCTAAGATCATGGAGCAGATCCTCCTGGAGGTGCTACTGAGACAGGAGAATAGTGCAGAGGTGATTGGGTCCAGTCAGCATTGGCTGCACCAAGGGCAGATCCTGCCTGACAAACCTGGTGGCCTTCTATGGACAGGTCACAACATGAATAGCTGAGGGGCAGCAACTGATGGCATTGACCTGGAGCTGAGCAAAGCCTTTGGCACTGTCCCACACCACATCCTGGTCTCCAAACTGGTAACACTTGGTCTGGTTGGGTGCAGCACCAGATGGATCCAGAACTGGCTTGATGGCCACAGCCAAAGAGTGGCTGCCAATGGCTCCATGGCCCAGGGGAGTCCCTCAGGGATCAGTCCTGGGCCCAGTCTTGTTCAGCATCTCTGTGGGTGCCATGGGCAGAGGCATTGAGTGCAGCCTCAGCAAGTTTGCTGAGCACCCCAAGCTGTGTGGTGCAGCAGCCAGGCTGGAGGGCAGGGATGGCATCCAGAGGGAGCTGGGCAGGCTGCAGAGGTGGGCACAAGCCAACCTCAGGAGGTTCAACAAGGCCAAGGGCAAGGTCCTGCAGCTGGGTGGAGGCAATGGCAAGCAGCAATCCAGGCTGGGCAGGGACTGACTGGAGAGCAGCCCTGAGGAGAGGGACTTGGGGGTGCTGGTGGTGGAGGAGAAGCTGAAGCTGAGGCAGCAGTGTGCACTTGCAGGGCAGAAAGGCAAGCAGAGGCTGGGCTGCAGCAGGAGCAGTGTGGGCAGCAGGGCCAGGGAGGGGATTGTGCCCCTCTGCTGTGCTCTGCTGAGAGCCCACCTGGAGTAGTGCATCCAGTGCTGGAGCCCCTGGGACAAGAGGGATGTGGAGATGCTGGAGGTGTGCAGAGAAGGGCCCCGAGGATGCTGAGAGGGCTGCAGCAGCTCTGCTGTGAGCACAGCCTGAAAGAGTTGGGGCTGTGCAGGCTGCAGAAGAGGAGGCTCCCAGGGGACCTTCTGGTGGCCTTCCAGGATCTGTAGAGGGCTACAGAAAAGCTGGGGAGGTACTTCTGAGGCTCTCAGGAAGCAACAGGACTGGAGGGAATGGAACAAAGCTGGAGGAGGGGAGATTGAGGCTGCAGGTGAGGAGGAAGTTGTTGAGCATGAGAGTGGTGAGAGGCTGGAATGGGTTGCCCCTGCAGGGAGGTGTTTGGGGCCAGATCCCTGGAGGTGTTTGGGGCCAGGCTGGCAGAGGCTGTGGGCAGCCTGCTCTAGGGTAGGGTGTCCCTGGGCATGGCAGGGGGGTTGGGACTGCCTGATCCTTGTGGTCCCTTCCAGCCCTGACTGTACCATTCCTTTGGCACAATTAATTTTGCCTAAGTAAGTCTGCCTTCCATATTGCTCCCTATAAACGTATATAAAACAGAAGGATAAGAAATAGATCACATCACTACAATCTTCTCCACATACAATAGAAGGTTATTGAATAAAGTTAGCATATGCCCTCATCCAGGTCACTGATGAAGATATTGAACAGAACTGGACCTGATCAAAGCCAGTTTAAATCCTACCTTCCAGCATACTGAGGTGCATGGCATCGTTGGCTCGCTTTGGCACACTGAGCATCACCTCCAGGCCATCTTTGATCTCACCTTTACCTTCTTCACAACACGTGAGCAGCTCCTGCAACAGATGAGCACATACAAATAATCTCTAATATGTATTTCTACATTAAGACAACAGATAACCAAAGCACTTCTAGCAACCAAAGAATAATTTTTGGCATGTAAAAATCTTTTTCAACCTCTCACTCTGCCAATAACACAGAAGCATATTTTGTATTTACCAGGATCTGTTTTTCAAAGAGCAGCCCAAGCTTCCAGTTAACCACCTGCTAGCTAAACATCATCTGCTAGCTAAGATCACCTGCTTAACAAGAAAGCTTACAAGAAATCTTTTGAAGTTACATTAAGGACAGCGTTTTTTAGAAGTGCTGACACAGTGTAAAGGCTTAGCCCCTCCTAGGGGGGCTTACCTGAACTGGATCCTGACTCCTCCCTGGGGGTGGTCTGACCTGCCCCCAGGTGCCATGTTTAGCCCCTCCACTTCCTGCTGAGACCTCCTACAAAGGGCATGAACTTCCTCTTTCTTCCTCTTGGGTCCCTGCTTCATCAGCCAGCATCATATTTTCCTGCTGCTCACCACCTGCTCTCCAGCAAACACGTGGTGTGAGCAACCATCTTTGGAATTCTAACTTGCTGCATCCCACCAGCATCTTGCATCCCTCTGCACCTACCACCAATTTCCAACTTCACCACTTGGATTCAGCTTCCATCCCCTCCCATCTACCCATTATATTCTTCATTTTGCTTTTTTTTTTCCCCTTCTCCCCCATCCTCTGTAATTCCCCTTACCTTATACCTGTATCTTGTATTTTATTCCCCCTGCCCCATCCTCTGTAATAATTCCCTTTACCTTATACCTGTACCTTGTATTTTGTTCCCTCTCCCCCTATCCTCTGTAATTTCCCTTACATCTGTATCTTGTATTTTGTTCCCTCTCCCCCAACCTCTGTAATTCCCCTTACCTAAAATCCCTTCTATTGATTGTTAAAGTTTATTTTTTAGTTCCAAATGGAATGAAATATTTATTGAGCTTTTGAGCTCAGGGGGACTGCCTTAAACTACTACACAGAGCTATCAGAGGCAGTGCTACATCAAGGCACAGAACAACACCTTTGTCAAGTCATGAAGACAGCACAAAGGACAACACTGAAGGACATCCACCCCCCACCATGTACTACTGCTGCTAAGGGGATTACATCCTTTCAGTTCAAACATTCCATGCACGACTCTATTCAGTGCTTACACAGTTAAAAGCATCCTACAGACAAAGCTTTTGAATACAAACAAGCATGAACTTTGGATAGAAATGTAAGAATGGAATATGCTGAACCTTGTAGTGGGATTTTGTGCTACGCAGTTCCCTGCCCCTTCAACATCCCACAGATATTAGCACAACACCTGGGCTGATGTTCAAATTTCCTCATATCCTTTGAGTCTCTGAACAACTTCAGGCTAAAATGTGGTTTACAGCACCAGGAGGGCATATTATGTTCCTTCTATTATTCAAAAGACTCAATCAATTCCCTTCTCTTTTTTTTTAAGAGAAAGACAGATGACTCCTGCTATTATCATTACTTCTAGTTTTGCTTAGCTGCCAACACCACCATCAGAGCAAAACACTACATCATCACACTTCAATTTTGCAGGACAACTCCACAGAAAATTGAGTGTAACTAAATATCCTCTAGAGGCACAGAACAGTTTAATTACCATTTGAAAAAAAATATGCAGAACTTCTGCTGTTGTAAACAGTTTGAAATATAGTTCAAGCTTTTGGGTCTCAATCTTTGCATGTGTGCTGGTTTGAGCTAATTGGAGAATCTGAGTGAGAAATTAGACTATTGACTGAGAGAGGAAAACACAGGATGGCACTGCACCCAGAGCTTTACTGAGAAGGAAAAAAAAATATTGTTTTTAAGTATTGTACCCAAAACATGAGATATCAGATGGTTTCTGACCTCTCTGGCTGCAGCTGCTCTTTGCATGGTCTCCTTTGTCTCTCTGCCTTGGTAGCTAATTCTCAGTAATTCTACTAACTACTTTCCTGCTACTAACCCCCCTGGCTGATCTACCTCAGCTTATCTGCAGCATCAACAGGTGGTGAGATAAGATTGGGGAAGGGGGGAAAGGTGGTAGGGGTGGTTGGTTACCCCTCTTGGGGATTTTGGTCTCTGGCAGGGCTGTGGTGTTTCTCTATTACCTTTTCACTGTCTATATCTGTAAATATCTGTTATACCTTGTAAATATCTGCTTGGATATTGTGCATTGCTGTAAATATAAAGCTTCATTTATTAACTTGCAGTGTTCTGAGTCCTAGCTGGGGTTTATATCAAAAGGTGGGGGGGCAGGGAACTGCCTAAACCACTACAGCATGATTTATGCTGTCTTATGGGGAGGGGACTAAAAGGAGACCAAGCAACCATTAAATAAATTAATTTTACTATGCAGCAAAGACATCTGGCTTCACTAACAGTGGTGAAACTGAACTATCTGTGCTGGTTTGAACTTATTGGAGGACTTGAATGAGAAATCAGACTACAGGCTGAGAAAGGGAAACATTTCAGTGTCTCCTTCACTCATCTGTTTACTGAAACGGTATAAATGTTAGAATCAAAACAAAGATAAGACAAATCATGGAATCCTTTGAATAGAATGAGTAACCTAATGTCCTGCTTTGAACTAACTGGAGGATTTGAATGAGAAATTAGACTACAGCCTGAGAAAGGGAAACAAAATTTGATTCTGCTTCACTCATTTGTTTACTGAAATGCTATAAATGTTATAACCAAAACACTGATAAGACAGACTGCTTTGAGCTGTCTGGGCTATGCTCCCTGTTGCATCTCTCTCCCTGCCTTCTTAGCTGGATCTGAGTAACTTCACTAACTACTTTCCTACTTCTAACCCTCCCCTGGCCGATCTACCTTCACTTATCTGGCACATAAGACAGATGGTGAGATAAGATTGGGAAGTGGAGGGAAGGTGGCAGGGTGGTTGGGAACCCCTCTTGGGGACTCTGACATCTGGCAGGTCTGTGGTGTTTCTGTATTACCTTTTCACTGTATATATCAGTAGATATCTGTGGTACATTGTAAATATCTGCTTGGATATTGTGCAACGCTGTAAATATAAAGCTTCATTTCCTTCCATCTGACTGAGTTCTAGCCTGGGTTATTTCACAGTGTGTGGGGGCAGGGAACTCCTAAACCTCAACACTATCCCATCACTTCAGTAATGTAGTGGCTATGGCACATTTAGAGTTTAAAAAAAAAACAACCCAAAACCTTGGAATCAATAGTTTGAAATTTCTGAAACAGAGTCCACTGTAACAGCAGGGTCTAGACCATTCCTGTGTGCTATAAGCCAATTGAGTGGCAAGGGAAAACCAGACAGCATTCTTCAGTTTAAAATGACAGCCCTGTTTCCACTCAATTTGGCCTGAAATAGCCTGCATTGCTTCCAATAACTTTTAGAAGCAGTCCTCCATGGTAGTTCTGAAGTAGAAAGGGAAGACACCAGCTAGAGATGATTTTGCAGGCAGCTGTGACAAAATGAGCAATGCCATCCAGTGCAGCTCACCAGTACTGATACTCACTCAGCAAGGTGTCTGTCCCCTGACTGCTAGCTCTAACTAGAGGCTTTCTAAACTTTGAACAGCTACTATTGACTTGACATTTCCAGGCAACCTTACAGATCATCACTGTGTATGCAACACCCACACAGACACTCAGTGATTGTGTGCACACATATTTATCTATTTCACAGGTGTAGCTGTAGCTATGTCAATCTACTATTAAAAATATAGCTTTTACAGTACTTAACACTATAAACTAATGTGGATACACAGCTGCAACGTTTAAGGGATGACACACAGGCTCTAATTGCAGGTGTCTGGTGGCACCAAGAGCAGGATGACCTAGAGGTTGTAAAAACTCTGATCAGAAAGTAAAACAAAGAACTGACAGTTTCTCTGTATTTTCAGATGTTAAGCAGTTTTGTACCTTACACCAAATAGAGATTTCATATTTTTAGCTAAGCCAATCATTATGTTAGCTTCAGGTATGTGGTTGGGTGAAGAGCCAATAGAATTGTAACACGCTGCCTTGTTTAGAATATCTAAGCATATATAAGATGAACAAATGTATGCAATAAATGGAACTAGTTTGCATCAAACTGTCTCCCCATCTCCTTGTTCATGGCAAACTAAGGGCTTAGAAACTTTTTTTTTTTTTTTTGAGAAACCATTACAAAAATGTGCTTGTGCATGGCCATTAATCCAGAAATTACATTACAGCTGTCTTCTTTGGTTTACAGGATGACTGTTTACACCTGCTTTCATTTTCAATGGTCTTCTCAAGAATACCACAGTAATATTTGAGCCTGCACAGGATGCTCTCAGAGGGCAGAGTAAAACTGCCCACTGGATTTTAGCAGGAACTTCACCTTCTTAAGAACAGCAGAACCACATGCATGCCTTTGAATTAATACTGACCTTTAAAAGAAGCTGGTATTTTGTTATCCTTTGCACAGGCTTGATAAGGTAAGAGGAGATAGAGTTGGCCAGTCCGTGCCGTTGTTGTATCTCCTGTGTGAAAAAAACATCACATTTGAGGACTGTGAGCACCAACAGTCAGACTCAGATTGCTCTGAGGCCTATGCAGTAATATAAATTACCTACTAATCCTATTTTATCCAGGAGAAATACAGGCAGGGGGACAGCACATTCCAACCACAGCAAATAATTATGTTGTGCTTCTACCTGCTCATTTTGCATAAACAAAAGATTATTACCTCAAAGGGTACGTGTAAAGTGCTTCAACAACCCCAAATGGGTTTAGGAAGGGCAGCTCCTACCTGACCAACCTGATCACCTTTTACCATCAAGTTCCCACCTGGTGAGTGCAGGGCAGGCTGTGGATGGAGTCTACCTGGACTGCAGCAAAGCCTTTGGCACTCTCTGCCATAACAAGCTCCTGGCCAAGCTGGCAGCTCCTGGCTGGGACAGATCCACTCTGAAATGGGTCAAGAACTGGCTGGAGGGATGGGCCCAGAGAGTGGTGGTGAATGGAGACACATCCAGTTGGTGACTGTCACTGGTGCTGTGCCCCAGGGAGCAGTGCTGGGCCCCATCCTGCTCAATATCTTTACTGATGACCTGGACAAGGAGATTGAGTCCAGCATCAGTAAGTTTGAAGATGACACCAAGCTAGGAGCAGGTGTGGAGTTCTTGGAGGGTAGGAGGAGCCCTGCAGAGGGACCTGGCCAGGCTGGATGGGTGGGCAGAGGCCAATGGGATGAGATTGAACAAGGCTCAGTGCAGGGTTCTACACTTTGGCCACAACAACCCCAGGCAGTGCTACAGGCTGGGGACAGAGTGGCTGAGAGCAGGCAGGCAGAGAGGGACCTGGGGGTGCTGGGAGATAGGAGCTGAAGAGGAGCCAGCAGTGTGCCCAGGTGGGCAGCAGAGCCAATGGCATCCTGGGCTGGAGCAGGAGCAGTGTGGCCAGCAGGAGCAGGGAGGTTATCCTGCC